>OX638373.1:13765094-13947876 GCA_951812925.1 Calliopum simillimum | reverse complement strand
CCCAGACCAAAAACACAAAAAGTTTTTCAAACTTGCAATTTTTCAATTATAATTAATTTAGTAAAATAAAATATAATTATAATTACAACAAAAATAGTCTGATGAGTCTTTGTGGCGAAAGACGAAACATATGTCACTATAGCCGTGTTTTTTAATCCGTTCCTTGATTTGTCATAATTATGTGTTAGAAAAATGCATTGATAGATTTATATGTAAATCGATCTTTGCAAATATATGACTAAAAGTTCAATTAAATAAAATCAATTTTCAATATAAAATGTCATTAAGTAACACACTTAAAAAATTCTTAAAGTTATTTGGGAGAGAACACGCCCTGATAAGGTGGAAACACCTGCAATCGGTATTGAATTTTGTTCCAAAGGAACAACTATACCAAATATCAATAAATTTACACAAAACAACAATTATGCTATATCAATACGTATTAACACACAAATAAAACTGGCAAAAAGTCGGCTTCGCAGCCGGGCAAGGCTGGTGCAGGGGTAACGACTTCTGCTACCAACCTGGAGATCGTTGGTTCGTCTCCCGCCCAGACCAAAAACACAAAAAGTTTTCAAACTTGCAATTTTTCAATTATAATTAATTTAGTAAAATAAAATATAATTATAATTACAACAAAAATAGTCTGATGAGTCTTTGTGGCGAAAGACGAAACATATGTCACTATAGCCGTGTTTTTAATCCGTTCCTTGATTTGTCATAATTATGTGTTAGAAAAATGCATTGATAGATTTATATGTAAATCGATCTTTGCAAATATATGACTAAAAGTTCAATTAAATAAAATCAATTTTCAATATAAAATGTCATTAAGTAACACACTTAAAAAATTCTTAAAGTTATTTGGGAGAACACGCCCTGATAAGGTGGAAACACCTGCAATCGGTATTGAATTTGTTCCAAAGGAACAACTATACCAAATATCAATAAATAACACAAAACAACAATTATGATATATCAATCTTCTCTTCTTATACGAGATAAAATTGTATGTACTTATGTACTTATGTACTTATGTACTTATGTATGTTTGTTCGGAACGGGCAAAACTTTTTCTCGAAAACGGGTACAGCGATTTTAATAAAACTTGGAACAGTGTTAGATATTAGCATACAATGAAGAATGAGCTAGGTTTGAACTTTGTAAATGCTCACCAGGGGGCGTGGCATCGCCCTAAATTTTAAATTTGATTTGGTCATAACTCGCAAACCATACAAGGTATTTAAATGAAATTTGGTAGGCGGGTACTGCTTGATAATACCTTATGACAGACAAAAAGTGGGCGGGATTGAAGAAGTGTCACGCCCACTTTTTAACGCTTGAAAATTTTGATTCAATATTACTCGAAAACGACTCCAACGATTTTAATGAAAATTTAGGAGATTTTACCTCTGCAAACAAGTATTAATATGTGATATGCCGTTATATTGGGAAAACTCCTTGAAGGGCGTGGCACCGCCCACAAAAATATAATACGGTATAAAAAGAAAACTAATAAAGTAATCGTTCTAAAATTAACTGTGGGGAGCATTCTTGCTATAAGGCATCTCTGATCTGAAAGCTGGTAAAATATCGCCGTTGCGTGTGGAACCTCCCATACAAGCAAAATACGTTAAATGCTATTTCTCGCAAATGTTACAAGGTATTTTAATGAAATTTGGTATGAAGGTACTGCTTGATAATATCTTGTAACAAACGAAAAGTGGGCGGGATTGAATAAGTGCCACGCCCACTTTTTAACGCTTGAAAATTTTGATTCCATATTACTCGAAAATGACTCCAACTATTTTAATGAAAATTTAGGAGATTTTACCTCTGCAAACAAGTATTAATATGTGATATGCCGTTATATTGGGAAAACTCGTTGAAGGGCGTGGCACCGCCCACAAAAAGATATTGCGCTATAAAAAGAAAACTACTAAAGCAATCTTTCTGAATTTAATTGTAGGGAGTCTACTTGCTATTAGGCACCTACGACCTGAAAGTAGGCAAAATATCGAAAGTGCGCGTGGAACCTCCCATACAAGTAAAACACATTAAATGCTGTTTCTCGCAAATGATACAACATATTTTGATGAAATTTGGTATGCGAATCTGGATCAGGAAGATCTAAAGCATAACAAAAAGATGGCTTTGGTTAATAATTGCCACGCCCACTTTTTTATCAAAATAAAAATTTTTGTTAATAACTCAGGCACAAAAAAAAAATGGAATGAACTGTTTAATTCTTATATGCAGTCTTATGTACTTTTTGATGCTAAATCCATCTTCATCAGCAGAACTGTCACTATACCTGCAGGATTTTGAAATATCCTTGCTTGAAGTTGAAGAAAACGCTGTGTTCAGTCTTACAGCGTAGCTACAAGAAAAGGCAAAATTCTTTTTTATTAATAGCATCGGATAGTTACACTCTTCCTTATCCAAATATCCTTTCAGATTTTTCCAATAGGATTCTTATTTTCAGAGTTATGATCCTTTGAAGATAAGATATTTCAGCCGCCATACAAAAGACAAAATATTTTGGGTGCGTGACATATCCCATTTATTTATTTTAGGGCATTCTATTTCGCCAAAAAAAATTTTGAGTTTTTGGTATTTTTCTATTCCATTCGATGCTTTCCGAGTTTTTTCTTATTATTATTCTCATCGGTTTATTTATCATTTTGAAAGCATGACCGTTAGAAGTGAAAAGATACAAGTTTCATAACAAAAAATAGTTATGAATAAAAACATCGACTAAAATAATAAGATTAGATTGTTGACCGAGCAGGGATCGGTCTCCAGGTACTACGTATTAACACACAAATAAAACTGGCAAAAAGTCGGCTTCGCAGCCGGGCAAGGCTGGTGCAGGGGTAACGACTTCTGCTACCAACCTGGAGATCCTTGGTTCGTCTCCCGCCCAGACCAAAAACACAAAAAGTTTTCAAACTTGCAATTTTTCAATTATAATTAATTTAGTAAAATAAATATAATTATAATTACAACAAAAATAGTCTGATGAGTCTTTGTGGCGAAAGACGAAACATATGTCACTATAGCCGTGTTTTTAATCCGTTCCTTGATTTGTCATAATTATGTGTTAGAAAAATGCATTGATAGATTTATATGTAAATCGATCTTTGCAAATATATGACTAAAAGTTCAATTAAATAAAATCAATTATTTTATTTTTAAAATTATTACATTACAGTTATTATTAGTTTTTACATTTTAAGTTTCACTTATTTTATAATTCACATTTGTTCGCTCTCTACTTATTTTCGTCCGTCTTATTCAATCGTCTATTTCCAACTAACTGTCCGTTCGTTTCTGCTTTTATTCCTAGCCACGCTTCGATATGTCCGTCATTTATTCTTTCGTTTAGTTTTAGTTTTAAAGGTTGTCTGATTGTCTGTTCGTATTGTGAGTGTTGCCTGCCTGTGGTTTTGTTCAAAGCTAATGTTCTCTTTCGCTTCTGAGCTGTTTCTGTCCTACATTCTGCCGTCCTGATGAAGGATTCGACCCGAATCCCGGGCACCATATTTTCATATATTCTGCGACTGTTGTGGTCACATTCGGACCTTCACCTTCTCCAATTTTTGTACTTCGTATCGCCCATGTGTCAATATCCTGGTTATTTTGTAGGGACCAAAATATTTGGGTTTCAACTTTAGCCCACTTCCAAACTGGGTACGCTTAATGGCTACCATGTCATTCACTTTATATTAAGACAAATCACGCCAAGTGTGTACCCCAAATTCCACTTATTGTTGAAATTTAATTCTAATAACATCAATCTAATGCTTATATTATTAGTAAACATTCCCTCTACAAAAAATTTTTAAATTTTTAAAATTTTAATTTTTACATAATTTTTTATAAAATTCAAAATTGATCGAACTAAATTTTTGAAAATTTATTTCTTGAAAACTGTTTAGCCAAATTAAATGAAATTTTCCAGGCATGTAAAAAAATATCAAATTTTAAAAAAATAATTTAAAAAAATTTTTTTATTTTTTTTTTGTTATTTTTTTTAGGTTTTTAAATAAACAATTTACTTTTTTTATGCTTTCTTAATGAGATAATTTTTTTATTGTTTTTTTATTAGAAGCGTATAATATTGAGGTTTTTAAATTTAAAAGAAAATTCAACTGCCCGTCACTATTTATACCAAATTTAACTTTTTAACTGCGTAGCGGCGAGCTGTAAATCTGCAACGCACGGCTATTTAAGCCAGTCAAATTATGATTTTACCTCGGAATGAGAGATAATAAACTGAAAACTGGTATACATCTTCATTATAGTGTTCTAAAAGTAGTCTCAAAATCTCGTGTCTACGTCGTAAGTTATTCTAGGTCAAAGTCCAAAAAAATCAGTTTTTAGCAAATATCTCGCAAACGGTGGTTTTTTCAGAAAAAAAGTGCGGGACAACTTTGTAGCTCTGGTGATTTCCAATAAAAAAGTCTTCAGAACTGTACGACTTCTAGTTTAGGAGATATTTTAAATAGAAAAGTGGTAAAGCTTGGTAATTCATACATGCAGCGTTTTAGTGTGCCTAGCAATATGTTGATTTTTAAAGTGCCATAACTCAAGAACGATGAGTCGCAGGAAAAAATCAAAACCATCTACTTATAGGGAATTTTATGATAAGCATATCGATACATCCAACGTAAAAGTTTGTAACTCAAGTTACCAACTTTTTACGGGACAGTGATTTTCGAAATCTGCGTATTAGACTCTATCTTGTGTCAAATTTTGGTACCTCTAGCTTGAAATTTGAAGGGCTGGGAGCAATTTTTGAAGTAACAACCTAAGTATATTTTAGTGAGGTCTCCATGCAAAAACTTGGCAACTTAAGTTGATAACTTATTCACGTGACAAAAATAACAAATTGCGTTGGTAACTTAACTTACAAAGTTATTATTTAATTTTTCTTTAAAAATCAGTGGTTGTAAGTTCTACATACCAACGTTATGTCCGTAGAATATGTTTTAATGGTAGTTGGCAAGTTAAGTAACCATCTTTTCTCATGGAACATTTGGTTGCTGATAGAGAATATAAGTTATATCTAGAGTTACAACTCGTATGTATTAATTTTTATCCAAATTATAAGTTGAAACTGTTAATATCTCTGTAAATTAATTTGTAATAGTGACAACGATTTAATAGTCGTAAGACCTTTATTTGGACTACAGATTTCCAAAGTATTTATTCAATTGTTGTTTCTGGTTTTCTTGTTTTAACGAAAACAATACAAAAATGATCATAACTAAAAACTACGATTTTCGAGTTACCAACTTTTACGTTGGACGCATCGATATATGTACACTAACAATTTAGGAGTTATTCCATAAAAACAGGTTTTTTTACGTTTTCTTAAACTTTATAGAATAACTCCTAAATTGTATGCTTACTTATATGCTTATCATTTATAGATCATAAAATTCCCTATTAGTAGATGGTTTTGATTTTTTCGTGCGATTCATAAAAAAAGTAAACCTAAAAAAAATAACAAAATAAAAAAAAAAAATTTTTTAAATTATTTTTTTAAAATTTGATATTTTTTTACATGCCTGCATTTCATTTAATTTGGGTAAACAGTTTTCATGAAATAAATTTTCAAAAATTTAGTTCGATCAATTATGAATTTCATAAAAAATTAAGTAAAAATTAAAATTTTAAAAATTTTAAAGATTTTTTGTATGGGGAATGTTTACTAATACCTAACACTAGTTTACAAATGATTAAAAAATTTTTTTCCATTGAATGCCATTATTCATTTTATCTGTAAAATGGGCTGCTGATTCCGAAAATTGCATTATTTTTTTTTTTTCTTTTGTGTCGTTTTCAAGTTATCGGTCATTTTCGGTTTTTGGACCAAAAAAAAAGATAGTTCCACTTAAATACAACTATCTCAAGAACCAATATTTGTGTTTAAACGTATTATATGTCATATTGAAGGTAATGAAATAAATAAATAATATTCACGTAACTTTTTGGCTGGTTTGTTAGTTTCGGAGAAATGAATTGATTTCTGAAAAAAAAAAAATTATTTTTTTCCGAAAAAATTAAAAAAAGTCAAAATCAATCAAAATCATTTTGTTTTTTTATATCATAGTCTATGTATTTGCAAAGCAAATAAAATACTACAATATAGAAGAAAATCGATGGAAAAATGTAAAGTTGTATAAAATTCATTGATAAATTACTAAAATGCGTTTTTGCCTATTTTTTTCGTTTTTTTGTAATAAACTGTTCGATAATTTGAATCTTTTTGTAAAATACATTAGAAAATCCTAAAAATTCTTAAAGCAGGTGTTAAAAAAAAAATACCCGTGTCTCGTCGTTTTTTCCAGCACGTCAGATTTTTGTTTAATCGATTTTTGAAGTTTTTTAATCCACTGTACATGAAAAAAAACAAAAATTACACATTCTTGTGTTAAATCGATGAATTTAACTATATGATCCATACATTTGAGGTGTATCATGTGTTGAGTAAGCTTATGCAGGATATTATTTTTTTTAACGCCTACTTTAAGAACTTTTTGGATTTTCTCATGTGTTTTACAAAAAGTTTCAAATTGTCGAACAGTTTATTACAAAAAGACGGAAAAATAGGGAAAACCGCATTTTGGTAGCTAATCAAAGAATTGTATACAACTTTTGCATTTTTCCATCGATTTTCTTAAGTGGTATCTTATTTTCTTCATAAAAATATCGATACATCCAACGTAAAAGTTGGTAACTCAAGTTACCAACTTTTTACGGGACAGCGTTTTTCGTAATCTGGTCATTTGGTTCCATCTTGTGTCAAATTTTGGTACCCCTAGCTTGAAATTTGAAGGCTTGGGAGCTATTTTTGAAGTCACAATCTAAATTTATTTTATATAGGTTTTCATACAAAAAAAAAAGAAGTTTAAATACAAAAATGCTCATAACTAAAAACTACGATTTTCGAGTTACCAACTTTTACGTTGGACGTATCGATATAATCTATGATACAAAAAAAACAAAATATTGTAAAAATGTTATTTTTTCTTGCATAAATTTGAAGTTGATTTTGATTTTTTCTTAATTTTTTCGAAAAAAAAAATGTTTTCTTTAGAAATCAATGTATTTCACCGACACTAACAAACCAACATAAAAGTGATGCGAGTGTAATATAAGCATTGATTCAGGTTATTAGAATTAAATTTCAACAATAAGTGGAATTTGGGGTACACGCTTGGCGTGATTTGTCTCATTGTGTTTCTTCTTTTCTGTTTCTTCTTTTCTGTTTCTTCTTTTCTGTTTCTATTGAAAGTCTGTTTATTTTCTGTTGCAATCTTCTCTATATTTTGTCTTGCTACTTCACGAATTTCGTCGCGTTCTAGCCATCAACCACGACCAAAATATGATTATACTGCTTTCTGGTTGCCGGTTTTCTCTACGCAATCTTTTGTCTTTTTAACAGAAAAGTGTCCTTGCTTGTGGGCAATCTGAATCAATTCATCCTCCACTTGAGTTGGTACAACAATTAGTTGCTTATTAGAATCTTTATAAAGAACGTCATTCTGAACATAAAAATCTTCATAACTATTTGACTCTAAAATCTTTCTGACAGCTTTAGTCCAGTCATCTTTTAACTGTGCCTCCTTAAGTTTGTGCCTTATTGAATCTTCAACGATCAGGCATCAAAATCTGATTAACGCATCCACGTGCTTCATCTGCGATGCGCGCCTCTGTTCGATTGTGAAATCGAATTCCTGGAGAAACATGGCCCATCTAGCCACTCCTAATGGTACGTCTTTTTTCTTAAGGGTCATGGTGAACGCGTTACAGTCGGTTACAATTTTGAACTTAGATCCCAAAACATAGACCCTCCACTTTTTCAAAGCTTCAATAATGGCGAGCACTTCTAATTCATAGGAATGCTACTTTTCTTCGACTGGCTTCGTCTTTCGACTACTGGTCTACAAAGTCCTTTTGAAGAAGAATCGCTCCATAGCCGTACATCGAGGCATCTGTGTGAACTTCCGTCATGGCCTTGGGGTTAAACAATTTCAAAACTGGTGCTTGGATCAACGCTGCTTTAAGATTTTGAAAAGAAATCAACTGTTCATTGTTTAGCTTAAAATCTGAATTCTCAACATGTCTGAAAGGGGTTTCGCGGCTTAAGCATAGTCCTTAATGAATCGACGAAAATAGGACATTATTCCTAAAAATCGTTGCAGTGGCTTCTTATTCTTGGGCAACGGGAAAGTTTCTACTGCTTTGGTTTTATCTTTGCTCGAACGAATGGTTTCGTTTTCCACAATATATCCAAGAAAATTCACTTTTCGCATCAAAAATTGGCACTTGCTCCACTTTATTTTTAACCCCTTTGTTGCTGCTAACTTCAACACTTTTTCTAATTTCTCAATTTCCCCCTGTTCATCCTTTGATGGTATAATTAGATCGTCCATGTAAGCTACTATTGTCCCTTCAGTTATAAGGTCTTTGAATACGGCATGAATATGTCTGCAGAATACAGCTGGAGAATTTGATATGCCAAAAGGCACGTACATGAATTCAAATTAACCATTATGCGTCACGAATAAAGTGTATTTTCGTGAATTCTCATCCACTGGAACATAGAAAAACCCGTTCGCTAAGTCCAGTGTTGTAAATACGTTAGCTCCTTGTAGCCTCTCGAGTGCATCATCTATTAAAACCATTGGAAAATTATCTCGCATAATTTTCTCATTCAGTTTCCGGTAGTCACAGTAAAGGCGTTTGGTTCCGTCCTTTTTTGATACCAAAACTACTGGAGTAGCAAAATAAGAACTCGGTCTAATGTTTCCTTCTCTTAGCCACTCAGCCACCAACTCGTCGATGATCCGCTAGTCCTCATATGCCATTCTTCTTGGCCGCTGATAAATCGGCATTTCATCGGTAAGGATAATTTTCATCTTCACTGAAGGATTCTCATCTCTCTCTCTGGGTGATAGTTCTGGATCATTGATTTAATTGAGTTAGACATATTTTTGAGATGTGTCAACTCGAAATCTGTTTGCTCATTGAAATTTAAGAAAAGTTCTAGGAATTCTCCATTACAAAACAACTTGTTCTCGTCATCTTGGGCTTCAATCTTGCGTTTAAATTGGACACCTCCTTCTTTTATCTGCATAAGCACTGAATTACCGATGATAGCATCATAGCTGATATCTTCCTTTTTGACGACATGGAAAACAATATCCATGTTTACACCATCGATTTCTATCTCAGTCTTAAAACTGCCCGTCGTGACTATTCGGCTTTCACCTATTCCAAATAAGTTGTGTTTATCTGAATCTAGCTTGATGGCTTGTCTCAGTTTGTTGAAAACGTCGTATCTTATAAGGCACAAGCAGCATCCTGTGTCGATAAGACCCGAAATTTAATTTATGCCCAACTTAATCTTTTTAAACTTTAGGCCCAGATTTACATCACCGTCAATCATATTAACGTTTCCTTGCTTGGTTGCCACTTCTGCTTTCTTCTGACATTTAAATGATCGATGACCCAACTGGTTGCATTTGAAACACTTAATATCCCTACTGGGCCAATCTCTTGCTATATGAGATGGATCACAGCAATTTAAAACAATTCTTTCCAGCTGTTGATCTAACAACCTTGTTATTGTTTTCCTTCTTAATTTCGATGTTTGGTGAAGTTTTCCAAAACTATTTATTTTCGGCTTAAATCTTTAACTGCTCTTTTAGCTCTTCAATATTTCTGGCTTGGTAGAGGACTGCCTTATTGGGCCTTGAATCTGGTATGCCATCAATATAGTAATGAAGCAAACTTTCGTCGTCAAGTTTAATCATTTTTCCGATCTCCATAAGTGCATACAGATATTCGCGAAACGACTCCGACTGCATCTTACGCCGATTTTTCAACATCCTATGCACGTCCGCCGATGACATCTTTGTCCCGCATTCCTTAGTGAGAGCTGACTTCAAAGAAATCCAATCGCATAGTCCATCTTGACTACGCCCGAAGCTTTTGGCTGCACTTTTCAGCAGCTGCTTTGAGTATATAAATTTGTATATTTCGTTCCAGTGCACCGTCCTAGCAATCTCTTCAAAATGTTCAATCCATTTGAAAATATCTGCGGTATCGGAGCCATCAATCGTTGCGAGGCTTTCTTCAATGTCCTTGAATGTGAAATGTGCTTGGGTACGCACTGGCGGATCACCTGAAACAGACTGCTGATACGAAGTTTCTCCCATGCGACTTGCGGCATCATCAAAAGTATCTGGCTCTTCATCTTTATCTTCGTCATCGTTGTCAACTAAACCGAAATATTGGAGCAGGCGGTCCCTAAGCTCATGTTTACGTCCACTAATCTGTAACTCCACCTCCCTAAGCTTAACATTCAACTCACTAACTGTCATCTGTAAAATTGTCTCAGCGTTCATTTTCAAGCCTTTGTTATTTAGAAAATATTAAATGGTTTTTAAGATCAAATATGAAAATGGAATGATAAAATAGATAATTATATTATATATGAATTCAGCGCGTATGATTTTATTAATGAATACAATATAAAAACAAATTAGTTTTAATTTAGTTAACTTAAGTTTGTTTTACTGTACACTTCTTTTTTTAATGCTCGGCTCAATTGCATCAATTGTTGTTGGTAGCGTTCCCCAGTGATGGTTTCGTTAGGTTTTAGCAGCTCATAGTACACGACACCCTTCTGATCCCACCAAATACACAGCATAAGCTTGGCGCCATGAATATTCGGCTTGGCCGTCGATGTTGATGCATGGCCGGGTGGTCCCCACGATTTTTTTCGCTTAGGATTATCGTAATGGATCCACTTTTCATCGCCAGTGCTTCATCGTTGTGCTTCAACCGCTTTTTTCTTCAAACGGAAGCACAAAAGTAAACCTTCCCGCAAATTGCGTTTTGTTGGAACGAAAGTCGACATGTTCACAGAGAAAAAAATATATGTTGTTTACACTTCAGTGGAATGACACATACTGAAAAATGAAGCTTAGACAATGTGCTTTGAAATGAATATAGTCACAGGTGTGCCCGATGCGATCTATTGATAGTTACGCCATCTCTTAGAAAACCTTTAAAGCTAATTCCAACACCCAATACTACATGACTTCTTATAAAATTTCAATATTTCTTAAATTTTACTTTTATTGCTTTCCATGCAATTTGGAATTTTTTAAAACCAAATTTCTTTCGAACAACTTTAGTTTATTTCAAAATTCTTAAAATTAATTTTCCTTACAGCTTCTTCTTTAATTTAGAATTTTCTTTATAAATTTCGTCTTTACTTAAGATTTTCTTAAAAACAACTTTCTTAGCTTTCGTTTTCTTTACAATATTTTTAAAATATTTCTGCAAACCTTACAACTCTCGTCTTTATTTTCAATATCTTTTCAATTTTAATTCAACTTTCAATCTTTACAGATTTTCTACTTTACTTCTTTCGAATTTTGAACTTTCTGTCTTTCAACTTTTCTCCTTCTTTTAAAATTTTCGTCTCTACAACTTCAAGTTTTCTCCTTTTTAACTTCGCTTCTAATACAGCTTCAACTTTTCTCCTTTTTATACCCTACACCCAGGGTATATTCACTTTGTCCTTCCGTTTGTAACGCAGAGAAGGAGGCGTGGCAGATATAGAAAAGTATATATATTCTTGATCAGCGTCACCTCCTGAGTCTATATAGCCATGTCGGTCTGTCTGTCTGTCTGGCTGGCTGGGTGGCTGGGTGTGTGTGGAAATACATTTTTTGGGAAAACTGAGCTACATAATTCAATGAAATTTGGTGCACAGCCTCCGTCGTAAAAGTTAGCTCGGGGGATTGAAAATGAGCGAAATCGGTCAACGGACACGCCTACCGCCCATACAAAAAAAATATTCAAAATGCAATAATAACAGCATTATTCGCAATAACAGAAGCAAAATACACATAAGTACTAGGGAAAGTAAACATAAGCTCTGAGCAAAAACTAGGCGAATTCGGACTAGAGGGCGTGGCACCTCCCATATAAACAAAAGTTTCAAAATGTTACACGGAAATCGTTTTTTGAGATAACCTAACCAAGTTACACTCAAACACTCGGAGCTATAAATGCATGCTATACGCAAGATCTAGGTAAACTTGGACAAGAGGGCGTGGCACCTCCCATATAAGCAAATGTTTAAAAATTATATAATCAAACCAAATTTCACTCAAACACGAAGAACATTAATTGTAAACTCTGAGCTTGAAGTGGGCGAAGTAGGATTAGAGGGCGTGGCACCTCCCATATAAGCGAAAGTTTCAAAATGCTGTACTGAAAGATTTTTTAAAGAAAACCTAACCGAATTTTACTCAAACACTCAGAACAGTAAATGCAAGCTCTACGCAAAATCAAGGTAAGCTCGGAGGTGAGGGCGAGGCACTTCCCATATAAGCAATTTGTTCTTATACTCTCCTAATAATATACTTAAAATGCAGTGTAGGGTATTTACTTTTTGGCCAGGCCACAGATACCACCCTTACTAGTTACTTTTGTTTTCAACTTTGCTTCTTTAAGTTTATACAACTTCTCGTTTCTACTGCTTTAATTTTATAAATATTCTTCAAAATCTCTTTATTTCTTTTGAAATATTCTTAATTTTTTACTATTAATAGTAAATAGTAATAATTACAAGTCATTTTATAATTTGTAAATAAGAATATCATGCCGATCTTTTGCTGCTGTGCTGTCTATATAAAAATGATATGCTCACCAAGGGTTGGTGTTTTTTTTTTTTATTTTCTTCTTCGTCTCCTTTCGCTGCTTTCGTTGCTGTTACAGTTGCGTCGTCATTGTCACTGCTATTCAAGTTGCGCCGTCGCTGCGTTACTGCATGTCTGTATGTATTTTTGAGAAGCTGCAGTTGCGTCGTCATTGTCACTGCTATTCAAGTTGCGCCGTCGCACAATGGGAGATCGTGGCCATAAATAAGTAAAATTTGAAAGTGCTATGGATTAAAAAAATTTTTACGCCAATCGTCAGATAATACTTAGGGACGGAAAAAAAAACTATAAAAATTTAAAATTTTGTTTTGGTTTCGCAACACAGTGAGCCCAAAGTTGAACTTTAAACAGAAAAAATGCTCTACAGAACTTTTAAAATTAGGAACTGCTGGATAAACGCTCTAGTTAATTTGTTTTAAGCCCGATCCACTAATGTAGCATATCGTTAGAAAGTATATTGTTTCTACTTTGTTAAAAATATATTTTTTTTTCTTTTGCCGATTGTATGTGAATTATAGTGATTTTTCAAATGTTTAAAAAAAAATGGTAAAAATGGAAAAATTGCAAACTTTGACATTAAAAAAAAAAATACATTTTCTGATTTTCATTATTTTTCAATATAATATGTGGCCAAGTATGCTTAATCGAAATGCAAAGTCCCTACTGCTTTTTTTGAGAACTTTTTTTTTTATAAACATTTTCATATTGTGGTTTTTGACTGGACAAAATAAATTGACTTTTTTGGAACGCTATTTTTAAATCGTTTGCATCGAAATATATCAAGATAGCATTTTGTCATAAAGTACAAGCATTAAGCTTTTAAAAAAACATTTGTTTGAGTTTTTATGTATGATAGGTGAATTATGGTGATTTTTCGAAAATTTAAGCTCAAAAAGCCAAAATCGATAAATTTTACAAACTTTGACATTAAAAAAAAAAAAATACATATTCTAATTTTCATTATTTTTCAATATAATATGTGACCAAGTATGCTTAATCGAAATACAAAGTCCCTACTGCTTTTTTTGAAAACTTTTTTTTCTATGAATTTTTTCCTGTAGCAGTTTTTGAGAAAAAAAAATATTTTTATTTCTTTACATTTTGCAACGTTTTACAATATATTTATCAATTTTAAGCTTACAGTCTTCTTAAATTCCAAAAAAAAAAATTTTTAAGAGAAGGGTGACAGGTAAGGGGTATGTTTCCTCCTTTTAATCCCCCTTGGGACTCACCCTTTCTTAAAATAAGCCAAGAGCATATTGAAAGGTATACAAAAAACATTATAATTGGTATAATATGCCCCCTTCTGTGCATAAAGTTTTAATTCACGGAAGCGAAATCATACAAGCTCTTCAAATACCAATTAGTAGTCTTTCCGAAGAAGCTCAGGAAGCATCAAACAAAATTTTTAAAAGCTCTAGGTTACACAACAGCAGATTGTGCTCTAGAGTAGCAAACAACGAAGACGTTTTGCATTACATGCTGATCTCTTCTGATCCGATTATTAGCCAAATCCGAGTAAAACGTGATAAAAAATATAAAGAGTTATCACCAGAAGCTCAAGAGCTGTTGCAATTAAATGATAAAACTGATTAAAATAAATTTAAAACAATGAAATAACTTAATATTTTCCTTTTTCTATTATTGTTTACATTAGTTTCGACTTGATTGTGTCCTCTTTTTTTGATTTGATCGCCAATTTGAGCCAAAAGAATTGCAATGAAAAAGTTTCTAGTGCGGACTATTTTTTCTGATAGTTTTTATGAAAATAATAAATAAAATGTTTAAAGGGCGTGAAAACGCCTACTTTTTTAGTGGACATTATTTGTCATAATATCATTAACATATTTGCTAAACATCATCAATTTGCATGAAAGATTTTCGGAGATATTGATAAGTTAATTTTTTGGCAGGCGTGGCACTGCCCATTTTTCTAGTGCGGATTATTTGTTCTGATGGTCTTTTCATATGTACCAAATAATATCTATCTGCGACAAATATTTTCAGAAATATGATGAATTTTTTTTTTGAAGGCGTGGTACCACCCACTTGTCCGGTGAACATTATTTGTCCTGATGACTTTTACACATTTACCAAATTTCATTTATCTGCGTCAAAGAGTTTCGGTGATATGATTAGTCAATTTTTTGAGGGGCGTGGCACCGCCCATTTTTTTAGTATATAGCTTAGCCTTTTTTTGTACTAGCATAATATAAAAACCTCTTTAAAATCGGTTACTTAGTTTCCGAGTTAATAAGGGACAAATACACAAACAAACCAAATCTAGTTTTTATAAAGTAGATTTTCGTTTATTCCTCATAACTTGAAAACTATAAAAGTTAGCGCAAAATTTTTAACATTTTTGAAATTAGCGGGGCTAAGTTATTGAAAATTGATACCCATTTTGAAAAAAAAAAATCGGAACACGCCCCAACTTTGTATGGAAGGTAGGCTTGTCCGTCGGCGGATTTTGTTCATATTCACAGATTTTTATTATTTAAATGTAAGAAACATTTGTACCAAATTTCAATAGCCTAGCTCTATTATTACTATATATGACCGCCGTTCCATACAAACCCTCCCATTGTGCGTCGCTGCTTTTTTTTGTGTTGCTGGTTTTGCAGCGTTACTGCATGTCTGTATGTATTTTTATGAAGCTACAATTCTAGAAGCGTCTTTTTCTATGTAGCTTTTTCAACTTTTTTTTAAACTTTCATACTTTTAGTTTTTTCTTTTTGTGAGTTTTTCTTTCTATTTATGTTTTTAAAATTCATTTCTTTTAATTTTAACTTGAATTGTAGTTTTATCACTTTTTTCTTCACTAAAACACACCGGGCATTTCGGTTTGAGCCCCCAATTTGTAGAAATGTTTTCCTTTAATAAAAACTTTAGCAAGTTTTTAGTTTTATTTACTAAAGTTTAGGTTTTAGTTTCTGTAGTATTATTTTATTTTACATTTAGTTATTGTTAGTTTTTACATTTTAAGTTTCACTTATTTTATAATTCATATTTGTTCGCGCTCTACTTATTTTCGTCCGTCTTATTCAATCGTCTATTTCCAACTAACTGTCCGTTCGTTTCCGCTTTTATACCTAGCCACGCTTCGATATGTCCGTCATGTTTTCTTTCGTTTAGTTTTAGTTTTAAAGGTTGTCTGATTGTCTGTTCGTATTGTGAGTGTTGCCTGCCTGTGGTTTTGTTCAAAGCTAAAGTTCTCGTCCGCTTCTGAGCTGTCCTACATGTATGTATCCGAATTTTTAATTTTTGAATTAATATCGTTTTTAGTAACCCATTGTGCGACGCATAGTATTTAAGTTAATCGTCAACAACTGATTTTTTTGATCTTTGAACCCCCAAAAAGGAGGGTTTGACACGCCGTTTAGCGGTGGACTTTTTGCTAAGTTCTGAGCTGTTTTTGTTGAGTTTTCAGTGTTGCAAAAAGTATCAAGAGTTTTATGTTGGGTGAAAGATATGCCAGACTATTCTTATGTATTATTGCATCGAAATTTTTTTTATTTTTGCTTAATCACAGTCAGTTTGACAACTTCCGAAATTAACCAATGGAAGCATTTTCTTTGCTTTTCATTTTGTATTTTCAATCGAATTATAACCCAGATATACCTGAATTTTTTTTTTTAAATTTACCAATTTTTTTTTGTGTATTTCGTGTATTAGGTTGTTTGACAATAAATATGGTGATTTTAAAATTTTTTTGGATTCAGTGACGTCACAAATGGACGTCTTTCCAGAAGGGCGTCAGTGCAATATGAAAGTAAAATTTTTATCATTTTTGTTCTTATTTCTCTCATCTGTATCTGTGCCTGTAACTCAGTTTCCCATTTTATCGAGTCTATAAGAATAGCAAAAACAAAACCTTTAGTATAATTGACTCTTGAACACTGAAAATGAAAGTTCAGCTTCAAGTTTTTTGGTATTTACTTTCAGAATATCGGTTTCTTGTTGGGGTTACAGCAGTATTCATCTGTATTCTGAAGTGAGCAATTCTTACCAAACTCGCCCAAATGTCACTACCCCATAGCATTATCAATTTGAAGAGTCCTTATCCTTTAAGAAACAACCGCCTTGGTATGATTCCAACGTGGATATGAAGAGGATACACCAGCTTAAATTTGTTCCCATACCTGATCGGCTTTCTTCTTGTGATCTGATTGGTTCCATGACTTTCGAATGATGGGATCATATTCTCAACGACTGAATGTTTTTAAAAGAGAAGGGCAAAAGCATGACATATCTCTTTCAGGAGGAAATTGACCTTGGCAAAATGGTCATTGCTATTCAGTTTGTTATTTTGACAGATGTCAAGGTACATGTTATGCCCATCACAAACTGGTATCAAACCCCTGAGTAAGGTCTCCATCTGCATCATTTGGTGGTAATAAAGCAAAATTGACCCCTTTATATCCCATGGCATCATCTATTCTCTCCAAAACTTCCGAAATTCTTTCCAATGAAAAATAAAATTTTATAACTCGGATTGCACTGACGTCCTTCCAGAAGGATTGTCGAAATAACGGACGTTGCTGATTACAAAAAGTGGCAATATTTCATCTTATTCATTACTAGCACAAGAAAATCAAGGCAATACATAAAAAAATTTTACAAGTAATTAGCCAGGAACGTTGAAATCGGAGTAATCACTGATGAGAAATAGGCATAATATATAAACCGCACTGCTCACTTGTTAAACAACAACTGAATAAAACAACCGCCATTTCTCTTTCGTTCGGATGTAAACAGCAGTTTAAAATCAAATTTAAGTCGATCGACAAGCTTTAATAAGAATAAGACAAAATACCGATCAAAGTCCCGAAAACTTCTAGAAGGACGTCAGGGCTGTCTGGGATAATCATAAACTTAAATCACTTTACTATTTTATGTTTCCTTTGTTTTACTTTAAAAGTTAGTCATATGTTAAGTTATTTATTTTTTAGGTGATTGTATTTGTGTCTTTATTTTATCTTTATTATTTTTATTTTTCCTTTTTTCATTTTATTTCATTATTATTAAATTTTGCTGCGCTAACTGCTCACTGATTTGCTGAATGCTCACCCTTTATCAAACTTGTTTTTTGATATGATTGTTGTTGTGCTGTGCATACTATATATTTGCCTTAAAAATACATAAAAATTAGTAGATCTTAAATATCCTAATCGCAAGCCAGGGTTTATACCTGAAGAGAGGCCTATAGTTGTTAAGCGTTATTGCGCAGAAGAAATTATACCAAACCCTCAAGATGAAATCAATGATTTAGCAACTCAAATTTTTCAAGACTTAGAACTGAAAGCGGCCCCAATAGCGCCAACAGCTAAATTCGATGTATCGACACCAGTTCCAGTAACCACTACAGCAAAAACAACACCTAAGTTACACACATCAGCGTCACCAACTAGTGAGCAACATCATCATTCGGATGGGGAAGAAAACGAGCTAGAAACGGACAAAATAAGCTCGACTGTGCTCCTGGACAAGCTTAATAAAACCATTAAAAAAGGCAATCGAATAACTAAGAAGTCGCAGATACCACGCCCAACAGTAGATGGTATAAATTGGGGTGTCAGTGTTGAGGTCGATGATGATGAGGAGATAATACCTTCAAGCAACATCAGAGAAATCAGTTCACTTATACTTGACAATGTCACCAAGCCAGAAAATTTAGGCAGTGCACTAACACATGATGTGGATGCCATATCGCCAACTGGTTCTGGTTATGGCATCAACATTGACAAAGATAGCGACCTAGTTGTGCAAACGCTAGAAATTAAACCTAGTGATGTACAGAATTACATCACAAATCAAGTTAGTGCGCAGCAACAAATGCACTCGCCGGCGACGACAACAACTGCTACGCGTCAGGTAACGAAAAATACACGCATCACACGCAATCCAGATGGATCGGAAGCGCAAGTAACTCTCACAGAAGAGCGCAAGACAAATGATGATGGTTACGATATTATTGTACGGGAAATAGCCACAATACAATGCCTGGCAGATGGCACACAGTTGCCACCGGAAGTGCAAACAACTGTTACTACGGCGGATAACAATGATGTGCTGAAAAAAGCTGCCGACATTGGCGGTGATATAACGGAATCAACTGGATTTTTCCAGCCATCCTCCGCAGCCTCAATAAAATCAAAAACTAGCAGCACAAAATCACTAGAAAATCAAATTACAAACAAGACTTTTGGTTCATCCAGTGATTCTGACATAGCATTGCATGAGCCAGGCATAGAACTGAGCGAAGATGAGGATGCTGATGCTGTTGATACAGGTATAGATGTTGGTTATTGTTCTTTTTTTTTTAATTGCTATTTTTATGATAGGAGAAAACATAATTTAATGAGCGGTTCGAAAGGGATGGGTACTGCACATTTATTTGACCGTTTTTTTTTTTGGCACTTAGCAACACTAGCATTGCAAACTCCGGATAGCCACCTTATTCACTTTTAGAAAAATCGATGCACTTTTTTTTCTAGGTCTCGCCATTTTGTCAAAAATAAATTTTTGAACACTCTGAAGTTCCATGCCCATAACTTGCAAAAAAAAAATGTTTTCGCAAAACCAATAATCAGAGGTCTCCATGCTAAGCACTTAGAACAGCTCTGTGAATTTTTATAAAAATCTGAGAACCCAACTGCAAATTTCGAATAAATTGAGATGATCATGGCCATAAACGAACAACCATGTGATGACCGTGAGTGAAAAAATGCATTTGTGCGATAATAAATATAATTGTGAAGAAATAATTCTTTTAAGCGGTGAAAGTTTTTAAGCGGTTACACGTTAAAAAAGATTTACAGTACCTGGAGACCGATCCCTGCTCGGTCGACAATCTGATATCATAATTTTAATCGATGTTTTTTTATTGATAGTTTTTTTTTTGTGATGGAATTTGTACCTTTTCGCCTCCAATTTTCATGCTTTCAAAATGATAAATTTAGCGAAGAGAAAAATAATAAGAAAAAACTCGGAAAGTACCGAATGGTATCAGAAAAATTTATGGTTTTTGGTGAATTAGAAAAACATAACAAAAACCGAAAAAAGGAAACCTAACGTAGCACACCTGATACGAAATTTCAATAAAATTTAAGAGTTGGTTCTAGATAAATAAGTAAATGAATTATTTACCTTGCCTGAAGTTGGCGAAAACGCTGTTATCAGGCTTGTGGTGCAGTTACAAGAAAAAGTTAAATTCTTTTTTTTAATGTCATTAAAATTTACGTTCGGAACTTGGCAATAGGACTCTTACTTTCCCAGTTATGATCCTTTGAAAAGAAGGTATTTCAGGAGCGTGGTATCGCTCATTTTTTATCTCTGTGCATTCTCCTTAATGACACTAACACTCTTGTTGCAGTTCGTAGCAACAGGAAACTTTCAGATTTTGCAGCCAGCAAATTAAACAAACTTTACTTATATTTCTGCAATTTATTGAAATATTTTTAAGTCTTCAAAGTTCTTTAGTTTTATTCACCAAAAAGCTACAAAATTCCTATAAATAATATCAAATTATAGTATTACATAAATTTTACATTAAAATTGATATCTTACTTTTTTAGTGTTTCAAAAATCTACTTTTTATAATTTTAAATGATTTGCTGAAAAAACGTGCTTCTTTTCTTTCGACTTCTTTTCATTCTTCCATTAATTTCTAGAAGCTTTTGACAGCTATAAACTTTTGACTTATTTAGTGTTGCCGCTGTTCTTTTATCCGAAAAGTGTTGACGATATTTTAATCGGCTGTCGGCGTTGCCGGACGATATTCGATGCCCTTAACACTACCCCCCGGTATATCAGGAGGCTGACCTGATCTACCTACCTTTTGGACATCCAGGACGGCTAGTCGGACAGCTGGTCTTTCATATATACCTGTCGATGTTTGGACTATCGCCTTACGTACTTGGCCATCTTTCCCTGGCATCACTTTCAGAATTCTTCCTTTCGGCCACGTGTTGCGAGGATTCGCTTCATCCACGACTATGACGATATCACTAGGTTCGATATTTTTGACGGGATGATACCATTTAGTCCTCCGTGTTAAAGTGGGAAGATATTCCCGAATCCACCTCTTCCAAAATCGATTTGCAAATTGTTGAGCTTTCATCCAATTTCTTTTAAGAATAATGCCATCGGGTTTCTCACCATTTGATGATCCCAACAAAAAATGGTTGGGTGTTATGGCTTCTTCAGTTTCGTCATTCAGTGGAACATATGTTAAAGGCCGCATGTTGATAGTCCTTTCAGCTTCAACCAGCATACTATGGAGCAGCTCATCAGTCGGATTTCTTGTCGGCAAAGTCTGATACAGTGTCTTTTTTACAGACTGAACGAGTCGCTCCCAACTACCCCCCATATGGGGTGACGCTGGCGGATTAAATACCCATTTCGTTGCAAGTCTCTTATTCTGTTCTTGAACAGCTTCTTTCAACTCTCGTTCGGCGCCGTGAAAATTAGTTCCGTTATCACAACGTATTTTGATAGGAACACCTCTCCTGGCAATAAACCTCTTAATGGCGAGAATGCACGAGTCTGCTGTCAACGAATTTGCAACTTCTATGTGGACGGCTCTGGTTGTCAAACATGTCAGTAACACACCCCACCTTTTTTCCGTGCGTCGCCCAATAGTAACGGTCATTAGGCCGAAGTAATCGAGTCCACTGTATGAAAAGGCTCGTGTGAATGATGAAAGTCTTGCTAGTGGGAGTTCACCCATTGGACTCGGAGCAGCACGTTGATTTTTGCAAGCTTGGCAAGTTTTCTTTTCTGCTTTTAACAAAACTCGTAGCATGGAATCAAATATTTTTGTTGCAACTCGTTTATTACCGTTTCATTATTTTGATGATGAAAGTTCTTGTGATAGAAACGAATTATGAGGCGAGTTATATGATGAGCCCTTGGCAGTAGTATTCGACGTTTCACATCATTGTTGACACCAGGTGCTGTATCAATGCGTCCTCGATTTCGTAGAACCCCGTGCTCATCTAAGTACGGCGATAACTTGTAAAGCTGGCTTGATTTTTCTAGGCTCCGTTGATTTTCAATTATCTTGTCGCTGTTGTATTTTAATATGGCAATTTCATCGCTGTAAAATTGCGACTGAGCCTGCTGGTATAAATAGTTTTCAGCTTTTGAGTATTCATCTTTTTCAAAATACCCGATCTTCTTTTCGACGCCTCTCTTTTTAGCCAACAAATTCCAAACAAAACGAAATACTGTTGCCTGAGTTCGTACAAGCTTTTTCCAATTTGAATATCTGTCGGCTTCGATGACACCATGCTGCTGAAAATATTTTTTGGCCAGGATTTTTCGGTGTTTTTCAAGAATTCCGGACCATTATACCATCGGCTAGGTGAAGTAAAATCTATATTTTTTGACCATTTTGTAGCGTCATCGGCTACGTTTAATTTTGTGGGCACGTACCTCCATTGTTTTATCTCAGTCAAATCGAGTATGTCGCTAACTCTAAATGCTACGAATTGGCTATATTTGCGGTGATCTGACTGTATCCAGGAAAGAACAGTTTTTGAGTCAGACCAGAATACCTGATTTACAAACTCAATAGAGTGCCCTTCTGTAATATTTTTGGCAAGGCGAGCTCCTAGTCTTGCAGCTTCCAACTCCAGGCGTGGAATTGATGCCATCTTCAACGGCGCAACCCTTGTTTTTGAAGCGATTATGCTGCATTCACTTGTATTGCCTTTGGTAACTCTTACATACGCTACCGCTGAGAACGCATTTTCGCTCGCATCAACAAAAATGTGAAGTTGCAAGTCATCATGTTTTCCAAATTTGACATTTTTGACGTAACATCGAGGAATTTTGATTTTATTAATGTTTTTTAGATGACTTACCCAATTGCACCATTTTTCGTAATGTTCATCATGGATGGGCTCATCCCATTCTATAGATGATCTCCATATTTCCTGCAACAGGATTTTAATGTAAACTAGAAAATGTGCTACCAAACCAAGTGGGTCAAAAATTGTCATCATTACACGAAGTATTTCTCTTTTTGTTGGTCGAGCATCTTCACAGTTTAGCTTTTGAAATGATGGCTTTTGTGACAGCTCAAAAGTAAAGCTATCTGTTGTTGTGCACCACAGCATTCCAAGCACGCGTTCGGTAGTGTCCATTTTAGAGCTCAAATCTAAATTAATTATTTCTTGTTGCTTACTGCCACCAAGTGACAGTAACACTTCTCCTGAATTGGATTTCCAATTTCGTATTTCAAAACCAGCTTTTGAATGAATATAATTTTACCTCATTCGCTAGTTGTACTGCTTCTTCGATGGTATCCACGCTTTCCAGGAGGTCATCAACATAATGACTTTGTAATATAGACTTGGCCGCTTTCGGATACTGCTTTTCGTATTCTTGTGCATTTTTATTTTTTACAAATTGTGCACAGCTGGGAGAGCAAGTTGCGCCAAAAGTTAAAACCTGCATGACGTATACTTCGGGCTTACTGTTGATATCACCTTGGCTCCACAGGAATCGTTGCGCAGTTTTAAATTTTCAGTTTTAAATTTTCGTGTAGCTTTAGATCTTTTAAAAGCCTTTTACGAAAGCATTCAAACCGTCGTGTGACCATTATTAAACTTTCAGGCAGCTTAAATTCGTCATACCTCCAAAGAAGCGGTGCTTCGAAGCGATCACCTTTCCTTATCGTTTTAGCTTCTAATTGTTGTGTAGCCCTCTCTTCTTCAGCAGATTTCAAAGTTTCTTTCTGTATTCCCAGGCTGTCCAAGGAAAAATAATTCTTCATCATTTGGTGGAGCAATTCGTCGTTGCGTTTTGTGCACTCACACATATGAAAGTTGTATGAGACAGATTGATTTTCATTTGAACACGTTGTCTGCCCATACACAACCCATCCTAAACGTGTTTTCGTTGCAGCCGGCTCGTTCTCTTTGCCCTCTCTTACTTTGAGTGGAAAACCAAGCTTTCTATTGTCTAAACTGATCAGGATTCGTGGAGCAGCACACTCATATGATTCTATAGTTATACCTTGTAAATGAGCGTGCCTTTTTTTTTAGATCCTCGAACTCAAGAGACTGCACTGGTAAATTTAGCGATTCAACAGTGCGTATATTTCGCAGTAAATATTTTTTAGAATCGTTGCTTGAAGAAATTTCTACCGTCACAACCTTTGATTCATTTTCTATGCGATGCGTTTGTCCCGTCCATTTCAAACATAGTGGCTCTGTTGGACCCATAAGATTCAGCTCAGCTGCAAGCGATTTGTCAATTAATGTCAGCGAAGATCCGTCATCCAAAAATGCGAATGTTTTTATTTTCATGTTGTTGTTGTTCATGATGACTGGAACGATGCGAAAATATATTGACTGTTCAGCTGATCTGTGAGCGTTGCAATTATATTGCGGCATAACATTTGCCACTTGCTCTTGATTTTTAATTTTATGTAAAGTTGGGTGATGCCTATATGTGCACCCTTCGACGCCACATAATTAATTAATATGGCATTGTTGATAACCATGTGCCACCAGGCAGGTACGACATAGTTGTAAACTTTTAACTGTGTCCCATCTTTTATTAAGATCCATTTTTATATATTTTTGACAGTTTTCTACTTGAGGACACTTTTGATTGCATACTTTGCATTTCGGTTCTGTAACGGTGACACTATTATTTTTATTTGTTTCTTGCCGTTCAATATGTGTGTTAAGAAACGCCTTTTTCTTTCCATTGTGATGCTTTTCAAATTTGTTGTCGCTTGCCGTTTGATGTGATCCACTTCTGTTATCTGTAAAGTCTACAAATGTGACGTCACTCACTGTCTCTGCTAGATTGAACAGCCATTTGCTGAAACTGGATAAATTCACGACCTGAACAGACTTTTTGTGAATCGCTCAATCCAATTTTAGTCGCGCTGGCAACTTTGCGATCAATTCTTGAAGTAGCATCGGATTAGCTAGGTGATCATCAAGACTGGATGCCTCCATAGTTGCAACCATATTCTCTACAGCTGGCCCAAATGATATTATGGTTTCTAATTTTTCATCTTTTGGCCCCGGCTCCTTACGAATTTTATTTATTATGGACTGTATTACGACTTCAGGTCGCCCATATATCATTCGTAATGTCGCTAGGATACCTGGAACATTTTCAGGCAAAAATAGTCTGCTCCTCACCATCTCTAGTGCTTTTCCTTTTAAGCACTTTTGCAGTCGTATTAAATTTTCATGTTGACTGTAACCACAAAGTTTGGTGCTGCCCTCAAAGCTGCTGATAAACAGCGGCCACTATTCTGAATTTCCACTAAATATTGGTAAATCCTTGCCCAATGATTGACGAGCTGCAATATGTAGATAATTTATTTCCATCGCTTCATTTAGATTTGTAGGCTTTGGAGCACTGTGCACAAATGCATTATTATGAACTTGATTATTAAAAATTATGTTATTTTGCTCCCCATGATCATCTGTTTTTGGCACATTAATAGTAGGAGCGACGCCAGCAGAGGTGGTGGCAATGGCAGCAGATGTAGTGACGGCTGCAGTAGCAGCAGAGGTGGTGACTACGGCAGAGGTGACAGCAGCAGCAGCAGCAATGTCTGTTTTTTGTTGTACTTGTTTATTTAAATCCAACGATGTTTTGTTGACTCGTTCCTCGCAGACATCATCCAAAAGCAATTTGAACTTTTCTGCTAAGTAATCTTCGTCATTTTTTTCCTGAGTCTGCAATAACTTTTCTTTCGCCTGCAATAACACTATGCAACAGCCAAATCTCCCAGTGAATGCCACTATCCATTTCATATGTAAAATGGGCTGCTAATTCCGAAAATCGCATTATTTTTTTCGTGTCGTTTTCGAGATATCGGTCATTTTCGGTTTTCGGACCAAAAAAAAAAGATAGTTCCATTTAAATATAAATATTTCAAGAAGTAATGTTTGTATTCAAATTTTTTATATGTCATATTAAAGGTAATTAAATTACCTACAAATGATGTTCACTTCACTTTTTGGTTGGTTTGTTAGTTTCGGCGAAATAAATTGATTTCTAAAATAAACATTTTTTTTTTCGAAAAAATTAACAAAAAATCAAAATCAACTGCAGATTAATACAAGAAGAAATAACTTTTTTATAATTTTTTTTTTTTGTATCATAGACTATATATTTGTGAAGAAAATAAGACACCACTTAAAAAAATCGATGGGAAAATGCAAAAGTTGTATACAATTCATTGAAAAGTTACCAAAATGCGTTTTTCCCTATTTTTTTCGTTTTTTTGTAATAAACTGTTCGATAATTAAAACTTTTTGTAAAACACATGAGAAAATTCAAAAAATTATTAAAGTAGGCATTAAAAAAAAATACCCGTGTCTCGTCGTTTTTCTCCAGCACGTCAGATTTTTTTTAATCGATTTTTGAAGTTTTTTAATCCACTGTACATAAAAAATACAAAAATAGCGCATTCTTGTGTTAAATCGATGAATTTAACTATATCGATACCTTAGAGCGCTATAGTCCTATCTGCATTTTTCCAATTGTTGGGAAATGCAAAAAGAAGATTTCTTACAGTCGTTATTTAGGATTGGCTGCTATTTTGATATACCGATATATGCAGTATTTTTACCTATTTACCTATAGTTATATTTTAACATAATTTAATGTTTTAACCAATTTTATTAATTTCTAACGAAATCCCAGCCAATTAATAGTATGTCATTACTTTTTCCCTTATACAGAATTCCACTACTATTGAAATAAACGACATATTTAGTACAGTTTTTGAATTTTTTCCACTAAAATGTCGTAAAAAGTCATGAAACGCGTAGAAAACACGAAAAAAATGATTTTTTTTTTTTTTTTTGAATTTTTGGTTCCGACAAACAAGAGTGGAGCCTTGGGTGTAACAAATTTGTTCAATAAAATGTCGCAAAAAGTCATGAAACGCGAAGAAAACGCGAAAAACCGAAGAATTTTTTTTAAAAATTTGACTTATTTGAATATTCAGTGGAGATAGAACAGTAGCGCTCTTGAAAAAATTAGTTTGGGGATAGGATTTTTCCTAATTATCGAATGTTTTGGTATTTTAGAGGTATTTTGACATCCCACAGTTTTCCACACGGTAAAGAAGCCCACAATGATGCCACACCTGCAAAAATCTCAAAATCGCAAAAAGTGGAGATAGGACTATAGCGCTCTAAGGTATCGATATGATCCTTACATTTGAGGTGTATTATGTCTTCAGTAAACTTATGCAGGATATTACGAGGAATATTTTTGTAGAAAATTTTTAAGCCTCTAAGACCCTTACAAGTGGGTCATTTTGACCCCCCCACATTTAGGTCAAAATGACCAACATGTGGGGGTTTTAGAGGGTTAAAATTGCATCGATTTAACACAAGAATGCGTTATTTTTGTTTTTTCATGTACAGTGGATTAAAAAACTTAAAAAATCGATTAAAAAAAATCTGACATGCTGGAGAAAAACGACGAGACACGGGTGTTTTTTTTTAACGCCTTCTTTAAGAATTTTTTGGATTTTCTCATGTGTTTTACAAAAAGTTTCAAATTATCGACAGTTTACTAAAAAAAACCGAAAAAAATTGGCAAAAACGCATTTTAGTAATTTATCAATGAATTGTATACAACTTTTGGATTTTCCCATCGATTTTTTTAAGTGGTATCTTATTTTCTTCACAAATATATAATCTATGATACAAAAACAAAAAAATTCTAAAAAAATTATTTCTTCTCGTATAAATCTGCAGTTGATTTTGATTTTTTGTTAATTTTTTCGAAAAAAAAAAAATGTTTTTTTTAGAAATCAATTTATTTCGCCGAAACTAACAAACCAACCAAAAAGTGAAGTGAATGTTATTTGTAGGTAATTTAATTACGTTTACTATGACATACAATACGTTTCAATACAAACATTGGTTCTTGAGATATTTGTATTTAAATGGAACTATCTTTTTTTTTTGGTCCGAAAACTGAAAATGACCGATATTTCGAAAACAACACGAAATAAAAAAAAAATAATGCGATTTTCGGAATCAGCAGCCCATTTTACATATAAAATGGATAATGGCATTCCCTGGGGAAAAAATTTTTACTCATTTGTTGCATAGTGTAATTTTTCTTGCATCTGTTTTTTCTCCTCAAGCAATTGCAACTGAATTGCAATTCGCTTAGCGCGTGTCGCAGACTTGCTGGATGACGCTGTTTTTGCTGATTAACAAGATTTGAGTGAAGGATTGAGGGATGTATTCTTTGCTATGCAAGTTTCGCATGACCACGCACGATCGGCAACGTCGGAACCTACTCCAACGCATGCGAAGTGGTACCAGCCTTTGCCTTCATCACACTGCACCATCTCTTCAGTGTCACAATCTTGACACAATTTGCAATTCGAATCCATAGGGCAGCTACTGTTGCTTTTTGTTATATTAAAAAAGAATTTTGTAGAAATGTTGCAGTTCGTAGTAGGGGTCTGCACAAGACATCTTGAAATAAAGTGTACTTTTTTTTACACCCACATTTTACACTGAACTGATGCATTTGATCCAAAAAATTCAAGATTCAAATCATCGTGTACACTGATTTCATTTTGACACTATTTACATTGTCTTGTTTTATCAGTGTGAAAAATAAACTTGGTTCTAAAAAATACATCAGTGAACTCTATTTTATAAAAACAAATACTTCAGGTCACTGTAAAACGTGTGGTAACACTTGCAGAATTGTAGTAGCTTTCATACATTTTTGCGACAGAGAGAGAGAGAGTAAACAAAAAAGAGGCACAAGAAGAGAGCGACAAACTACTCTTATCACACCATTAGCATTTAGTAGTGTACACTACTACTACAGTATGCAACTAAAATAACTGAAACAAATCAAACAAGACAAATTAGCACAGTATTTGTTTATTTTCTTTCAAATTCTAGTTCTGTCAAGACATTTACACACGACACTGAACTAGAGCATTTGATAAATAAAAAACGGGTACAAATTATAACGTATCTTGAAACAAAATGTCTTAAAACGCAAACAAGACGTCTTGTGCAGACCCCTAGTTCGTAGCAACAGGAAACTTTCAGATTTTGTAGCCAGCAAATTAAACGAACTTTACTTATATTTCTGCAATTTATTGAAATATTTTTAAGTCTTCAAAGTTCTTTAGTTTTATTCACCAAAAAGCTACAAAATTCCTTTAAATAATATCAAATTATAGTATTACATAAATTTTACTTTAAGATTGATATCTTGCTTTTTTAGTGTTTCAAAAATCTACTTTTTATAATTTTAAATGATTTGCTGAAAAAACGTGCTTCTTTTCTTTCGACTTCTTTTCATTCTTCCATTAATTTCTAGAAGCTTTTGACAGCTATAAACTTTTGACTTATTTAGTGTTGCCGCTGTTCTTTTATCCGAAAAGTGTTGACGATATTTTAATCGGCTGTCGGCGTTGCCGGACGATCTTCGATGTCCAAAACAACTCTGCAGTATATTTTAACTCATTTTGTGTGTATTTTGGCCATAAATCGGTTTTGCGATACTAATGCAAATTTTGTCTTTTGTGTGGGGCTGAAATACCTTCTCTTCAAAGGATCATAACTCGGAAAGTAAGAGTACTATTGGAAAAATTTGAAGGTGTATTTTTATGAGAAAGAGTGTGGCTATTTGATGCAATTAATAAAAACGAATTTCATCTTTTTCTGTAGATACGCTATAAGACTGAACACAGCGTTTCTTCACGCCCCACCACCATATTTCCCCACTCTCAAAATTTTGTCCGACTCGACCTGAACATTAAATACAGGGTGGCTGATTCGAAGTGTTACCAATTCAAATTTTTAGTTTCCATACACAGATTTTATTGATCAAACGCTATAATTGTTGGGAAATGTTCAAATTTTAAGAATCTACTCGAGATTTTCGATATGGCCACCTTTGGCCTTAACTATGGCCCGTAGACGGTCGAAGAACGAGTCGCATGCTGCACGAATTTGATTTTGTGGAAGCTTGCGCCATTCTCGTTGAAGGGCCACTTTTAGCGCATCAACGCTCTGGTATTTTTTAGTCAAGACCTTCCTGTCCAACATACCCCAGATTGAGAAATCCAGCGGATTCGCATCAGGCGAATTTGAGAGCCACTGTTGAGCAGAAATGAAGCTAGGAACGTTTTTTTCTAACCATTCTTGATTCACACGAGCTTTGTGTGACGGTGCCGACTCTTGTTGGAATGTCCATGGCTTGCGACCGAAATGTTTGCGTGCCCACGGTAGTAAAGCACCCTCCAACACTGATTCACGATACACCTGGGCGTTTACTTTGACGCCAGCGGCCAAAAAAACGAGTGGTGAGCGCCCATCAGCAGTCACTGCAGCCCAAACCATCACATGCGGTGGTGCCTGCGTCCTGGTGGCCAAACGAACATTCAAATTTTCGTAGGACCTCTCTGTCAAGTAAACCCGATCATTTTGTTTGTTTACATATTGCTGGATACAGTAATTTTTCTCATCAGAGAAGACAATTTGTGACAGATTTCCGGCGGCGTGCAAGCGCAACAACTCCTTGGCTCTATCGAGCCTAACTTTTTTTTGAGCAGGAATGAGATCATGCGCCTTTTGAAACTTGAGGGCCTTTAGTCCGAGCTTGTTTGACAATATGTGTTGCATTAGTTCACGCGATATTTTCAGCTCGGCAGCCATTTGTCTGCCACTGCGTCTCGGATTTCGCTCAATTCTGGCCTTCACCTTTCGAACCATTTCTGGTGATGTTGCAGTTATTTTCCGACCACCACCATGTCGTTTGGCAACGCTGCCGGTACCATTGTAACGTGTTATGGTCCGATACACAAACATTTTATTCACTTTTAAATGTTTCAGCTCACGAACAATTGCTGGTTGCGATTTTCCAGCCAAATAAAGAGCAATCACACTATTACGTTTGAATTCCATTTCGAAAATTTTTTATTTTCAATAAATTGACGCGCAAATGCTTTTGGTTACTTGTTGACAATAGAATGAACTAACATCATGCCAATTTTTACACAGTTGTCATGTTCCATCTGTCAGATAAGTCTATCTGAAGTGTGTTTATGAATTTTTTTTTTGTTGTACGCGGGCCCACGGACATGGATTTTAAGTTCTTGAAATCGATTTTCGAAGCCCTTTTTTTTGGCTCATCAAAATAAAACTGGTGGAGCTTTTTAGGTATTTATTTCCTAAAAGATAGCTCTGGGCGGCAAACATGGTTGATCACGGTGCTCGTGAGAGGGGCTTACACTGACATGATCGGCCTCTCCAAAATTATTGTGGGGTTCAAATATATAGTATTTAAACATCACTTTAAGCGCAAAATAAAAAATATCTGCGTGGCGCGTTTTAAAAAATCTCATTTGGAAAATTGTGCTAAAATTTCGATATAAAAATGGTTTGATAAAAACCAACCCATTTGAGTGTGTTCATAAGACTGATGCAAAAACAACACTTTTTTTGAATTTCCACGATAACACCCAAAAATCTGAAAGGGGGTATCAAAAAAGTGAGCTGAGATTTTTTTTTTTCAATTCGACCTTCGACGTTTAGAGGTTGCTTAACGATATATCAAATTTTTCGGCTTGAATCACGGTATATAAAAAAAATAGAAATTGGAACCTAAAATCAACGACAATTGTTTTTTTTAGCTAAAATACCTTCAAAAACGTTTTTTCCAATTTTCAAACTATTGTAAAACTCTTAAGTCTTCAATTTGGATAAAAATTTTTGTTCCAAGGTCACCATGATTCATGTAAGCAATAATTTTCTCGAATATTTTAACCCATATCCTGTTCTTTTTGACTCCCTTTTCAACAAAATTTGGTTAAAATAGGTTAAAGTGTTCTGCAAAAATATTCTACGGAAAATTTCATTAGGAGTCTCTAAAGACAAGAAATGCCTAAAACTTAAGAATAGTGCGTAAAAAATTGAATAAAACGCAATAAATGTGCACCAAAAGAAAATTTCTTCATATATATTGCATTTTCATTAAACTTTAAACATTTCTCGTCCTCATGAAATTTTTTGTATAGGGCCTTATCGTAAATAAATATTCTCGAGAATTTATTCGCTTACTCCCTGGTTTGCAATCGCAAAAAAAATTTCGTGGAAAGGGAAAATTCACTGGAAAAATTATGTAATCGGCGATAGATTGGGAGCGAGTTTTTTCACTTTTATTTGTTAAATTTGCTCCTCAACTTTTTGCTAGGGAGTACTAATGTGTAAATGAATAATTATAAATAACGTTTGACAAATTAAAAACTTTAGTAAAACAATTTTAAAGCTTATTGAAATATCTTTCATATGACACTAAAGTTTTTAATATTCATCCAAGCGTTTCCAACTTATACTGGTTCTGCTAAAACTACTTTTCACTCAAATTTTTTATTTTTTTTTGAAACTTTTTGGTGCAAACTTTTGATTTTCCAAATCCACAAAAATGATTAAAGACATTTTTTACTTTAAAAAGCAAAGCATTAACTTCAATTTCACTGCTGCAATTGCTTATTTTTCTTCTTTTGCAATTGCTGTTTCTTGTTTATCTTTTTTTTAAGTCAGCTGTCAAAATCCAGTGGACAATGGAAAAAAATGTCAACGATTTATGGAAAAAAGCGTTGCCACTTGTTTTTTTTGTGCAAAATGTCTACGAAATTGGAAAAAATCAGCGTTCAGACAGGTTGTTTGCGCAAAATGTCAAAGATATGGGAAAGACTCAGCGTTGCCAGATGTTGTTTTAGTGTAAAATGTCAACGCTCTTGGAAAAACACAGCGTTGCAAACTGGTTATTTCTGAAAATGTCAACGATATTAAAATAAAAAAAGTATCCCTGCAGGAAGGGGAGTTTCCATTCATGAAATATTCACTACTTCCAGCGCTCCTTCCCCGGGAGGGAGAGAATGGAACTCCCTTCAGATTTACGATAAGGCCCATACTATTTTTGTATAACACTTTAACCCATTTTAACACATTTTTTTAAGGGGGTCGGAAAGTCTCATAAGAACAGGATATAATGGGTTAAAATGTTCTAAAAAAATGGTGACATTTGAACAAAAAGTTTTATCCAAAATGAAGACTTAGAGTTTTACAGTGGGATGAAATTTGGAAAAAATGTTTTTTGAAGGGTATCTTTGCTAAAAATAAACAATCTGTCATTAATTTTAGGCTGCAATTTTTTTTTATACATTCAAGGCCAAAAATTAGATATATCGTACAGCTCATAAAAACCACATCAAGCCGAGATTGAAACAATTTTAAACAATATTTAAGAAACTTATGTTATCATAAAAAAAAAATTGGAAAAAAATGCAACAAACAAAAATCAAAATATGTATAAAATCTATTTAAATCTATCTATAAAATATCTTTTTCGACTTCGCCCACTATAAGGCATTGATAACACTATGCAACAAATGAGCAAAAAATTTTTCCCCAGGGAATGCTATTATTCATTTCATATGTAAAATAGGCTGCTGATTCCGAAAATCGCATTATTTTTTTTTTATTTCGTGTCGTTTTCGAGATATCGGTCATTTTCGGTTTTCGGACCAAAAAAAAAAAAGATAGTTCCATTTAAATACAAATATCTCAAGAACTAATGTTTGTATTTAAATGTATTATATGTCATATTAAAGGTAATTAAATTACCTACAAATGATATTCACATCACTTTTTTGTTGGTTTGTTAGTTTCGGCGAAATAAATTGATTTCTAAAAAAAAAATTTTTTTTTTTCGAAAAAATTAACAAAAAATCAAAATCAACTGCAGATTTATACAAAAAGAAATAACTTTTTTATAATTTTTTTTTGCTTTTGTATCATAGACTATATATTTGTGAAGAAAATAAGATACCACTTAAAAAAATCGATGGGAAAATCCAAAAGTTGTATACAATTCATTGATAAATTACTAAAATGCGTTTTTGCCTATTTTTTTCGGTTTTTTTTAGTAAACTGTCGATAATTTGAAACTTTTTGTAAAATACATGAGAAAATCGAAAAAATTCTTAAAGTAAGCGTTAAAACAAAATACTCGTGTCTCGTCGTTTTTCTCCAGCACGTCAGATTTTTTTTAATCGATTTTTGAAGTTTTTTAATCCACTGTACGTGAAAAATACAAAAATAGCGCATTCTTGTGTTGAATCGATGAATTTAACTATATGATCCTTACATTTGAGGTTTATCATGTGTTCAGTAAACTTATGCAGGATATTACGAGGAATATTTTTGTATAAATCTTAACCCTCTAAGACCCTTACAAGTGGGTCATTTTGACCCCCCCACATTTAGGTCAAAATGACCCACATGTGGGGGTTTTAGAGGGTTAAAATTGTCTACAAAAATATTCCTCGCAATATCTTGCATAAGTTTACTCTACACATGATACACCTCAAATGTAAGGATCATATAGTTATTTGCATCGATTTAACACAAGAATGCGTTATTTTTGTTTTTTTCATGTACAGTGGATTAAAAAACTTCAAAAATCGATTAAAAAAAAATCTGACGTGCTGGAGAAAAACGACGAGACACGGGTATTTTGTTTTAAAGCTTACTTTAAGAATTTTTTAGATTTTCTCATGTGTTTTACAAAAAGTTTCAAATTATCGACAGTTTACTAAAAAAAACCGAAAAAAATAGGCAAAAACGCATTTTAGTAATTTATCAATGAAATGTATACAACTTTTGCATTTTCCAATCGATTTTTTTAAGTGGCATCTTATTTTCTTCACAAATATATAGTCTATGATAAAAAACAAAAAAAATTCTAAAAAAAGTTATTTCTTCTTGTATAAATCTGCTGTTGATTTTGGTTTTTTGTTAATTTTTTCGAAAAAAAAAGTTTTTTTTTTAGAAATCAATTTATTTCGCCGAAACTAACAAACCAACCAAAAACTGATGTGAACATCATTTGTAGCTAATTTAATTACCTTTAATATGACATATAATACATTTAAATACAAACATTAGTTCTTGAGATATTTGTATTTAAATGGAACTATCTATTTTTTTTGGTCCGAAAACTGAAAATGACCGATATCTCGAAAACGACACGAAAAAAAAAAAAAATAATGCGATTTTCGGAATCAGCAGCCCATTTTACATATGAAATGGATAGGGGCATGCACTGGGAGATTTGGCTGTTGCATAGTGTAATTAGTAGTTGTGTACCAGTTTTCATCAAAATATCTTATACGGTTCACAAGATATGACCAAATCAAGTTAAAAGCTTAGGGCGGTGCCACGCCTCTTCATAAGTATATAAAGCAAAACACGCCAAGTGTACCAGCTGAACATATTTTTGTCCCTGGTTTCGCTCAAATCATGCTTTCATCACACTTTTGTTTAGTTACAACAGTTTTATTAATTTATCCACATTTTTTTATTAAAAATTTCTTTGGTAGATTTCTATCAAGGCATCTTTAAGCCAACGGAAGCAGTCTCAGTGGAAAAAGATACCAAGTACGATAAGTAAGTATTACCTTTTTAAGTCCTACACACTAGATTGGTTAAAGTTGCTCGAAATTTTGATTCCGGGCATAAATAGTTACATTATGATATAAGTAAGCAATATGAAAATTTTGGTACATTTCAAAGAACATTTGATGGACTAGAAAACGTTTTGAAAACTGAAAAATGCTGGTAAGAATTGAATTTTTTTTTTCGCTAGATCCGAACCTGCACTTTATTTCACCGTAAGATCTGTAGTTTTGCAGATATGATATGCAGAATGGACATTCAAGATGGAAAATCAAAAAATAAAAATATATGGGTCATTCCATATCAAAACGAAAAATGAGAAAAAAAACTGAATTTAATCCGATTACCTCTATTTAAACAATATCATAATGTAAAATGTCCATTGCACATCCGCGCGATTTAAGGCAAAAAACTTTTTTCTATAGGATTTTCATGGGAGGTATCTCATTTTCTTCAGGAACTTACGCTGATGTCAAATTTGAAAGAATTTTTGAAATCCCAACGACAGTTTTTTTTTTAAGTCGGGTAAAGTGATTTTTCAGTACAAAATTTTTCACCGTTTTTTTTTAAAGACCAAAATTTTGAAAACAGAGGCCTAAGAAAAAAATGTAAACCGCAAACTTTATTCTACAGATTTTTCCCTATCATTTGATATTGAGAACATAAAAATGTAACTGCCGTAGAAAAAGTTATAACCTTTTGAAAATGAGAGTGTTTTTTTGGTAGTTTGCACACTAAAATCTATATATGCCAGGTAGGAAAAAAATTAAATCGAACTGTTGCGAACTAAAAAAGGTGTCAAATTACTCCTGAGTACTTACTAAATAAGACAAAAAAGTTTTGAAAAAAAGTTCATCGACTACTGTTTGAAAAAGGTCGAGAAACGGTACGGTAACTATACGTTATAAAGCAGTTCTGGGACCAAATTCAAATTCACCACTAATAAAATAATCGAAAATGACTATTTTTGTTTTGTTTTGTTGTGCTTTTTAACAAATGTACCGTTTTTCGACCTTTTTCAAACAGTAGTCGATGAACTTTTTTTCAAAACTTTTTTGTCTTATTTAGTAAGTACTCAGGAGTAATTTGACACCTTTTTTAGTTCGCAACAGTTCGATTTAATTTTTTTCCTACCTGGCATATATAGATTTTAGTGTGCAAACTACCAAAAAAACACTCTCATTTTCAAAAGGTTATAACTTTTTCTATGGCAGTTACATTTTTATGTTCTCAATATCAAATGATAGGGAAAAATCTGTAGAATAAAGTTTGCGGTTTACATTTTTTTTTTAGGCTTCTGTTTTGAAAATTTTGGTCTTTAAAAAAATATGGTCAACAATTTTGTACTGAAAAATCACTTTACCCGACTTAAAAAAAAAAACTGTCGTTGGGATTTTAAAAATTCTTTCAAATTTGACATCAGCGTAAGTTCCTGAAGAAAATGAGATACCTCTCATCAAAATCCTATAGAAAACGCATTTCGCGCGGACGTGCATTGTAGACTTCTCTTTAAAAGAAGTTTTAAAAAATTATAAAAGAGGACTTTTTCAAGCATATTTATCTCAATTCGGCTCAGTTTGCATTTTATAATCAACCATCAAAATTTTATTTCTTGTTGCATGTGAAAATAATGGGTAGCAGCTTGGGCCGATTTTTGATCAAAAAGCTAACTAGTTCAAATTTGAATTATGGACACATGGTTTATGCGGGTTTAATTTGCGACCAAAGATCGTCTTAAGCATTTATTACTTATTAGAATAGACATCATTAAAACATCAAAAATTCGATTATTTTCCAAGATGGCAGTCATAGGAATTTCGATCCAACTCTTGGATACTCATGTATTGGAAAATTCATAGATCCTCTGCTTTTTGTCCAATTTCAGTGAAATTTTTAATAAAAAGGCATGTGCTTTTGAAAAAACAATTACACTGAAAAAAAAAAAATATATAAATTTTTTATACGGAAAAAAGATTTTTTCTTTTTTAAGGCCATTTTGGGGCTTGGAGCACCCCTTTTATTTTTTTTTTTTAAATATTATTATTTAAATTTCCATATAACTACAATATTATCAATCCTCAAAATCAATCTTTAAAAAAATAAAAAGGGTGCTCTAAGCCTCAAAATAACTTAAAAAAAGAAGAAAGCTTCTTTCCACAAAAAACAAACATTTATTTTTTTCTGTGTAATTGTTTTTTCAATAGCCCATACCTTTTTGCACTAACCCTAAAAACTTTACTAAAATCGGAAAAAAAGCCGAGAAGCTATGAATTTCAAATATGTGAGTATCCAAAAGTTGGACCGAACTTTCTATGGCCGCCATATTGGAAATTTCGCAAAATCATTTTACCACAGTTATATGTGTGTCAAATACTAACTCTTTACCAATTTTCATAAGAATCAGAGATGTCAACCCGAATCTTAATCGATTACGCAAGGATTTACTCTAATTTATATCCACTTAAAAGCCTCCAAAACAGCAGAAAAATCAATCTTTTAATCTTGTTTTGCATAATACCATGGCATGGTGGCTCAAAATTAACAAAAGAATAGATAACTGTCAAAACACGGGTGGTTCACAATTCCCCACCAAAAGTGTCTGATAATTCCCCACAAGCTATGGCTTGCAACATGGCGGTGTGTGAGTGACTTGTTGAATTATCATGCAAAATTCCTTTTGTATGTTGAAAGGCCAACGTCCAACGATAATAATTAGCATATTTACCTGTGTTGGTTCGTATCGATACGTTCAAGACTGATACAAATCAAGAACGCAGAAAAAGATTTGCAGAAACTTCTTTTCGGGCGAGAATCGTACAGAGCAAATTGTACGCGTACACTGGTCAACTACCAATGTGAAAATATGCTTAGGCTAAGAGACAACGTTGACAGTTGTGTTGAACTATCTATCTTGACATACTGCCGAAAGATAGCAGTGTCTCACGACTCCCCACTTTCCCCTATTAATTGCGTATAGTTGATAATAAAAAAGATTGTAATTAATCCCGGGATTTGTAAGGACTAATCCCGAGATGTTCGGGACTTAAAAAAGGTCAGGATCCAAAAAAAATATTTTTGAAAAATTTGTGTTTGGCCTCCTCCCTAGATAAAATCCTGGCTAGGCCCTTGAAAAAAATTACATATTTAAATTTTAAAGCAAAAAATTGTTTTCATTTTTAGGAGCAATTTTCAGTTTTCAAAACGATTTCGGGTCATCAACTTTAATCAACCAAAATCAGGATTTTAATTAATGTCGATTTTTCATGGTTCTTTTTTTTCATTACTCTAGCGATGGTGGAAAAACAGTTACAGCAACAACACGCATTGTTACCAAAGGTGGCCACAAATTGCCTGATTTCGAGCATGTGCACCAACTACAACAGCAACAAAATGAAATAGATAAACAAATGGAACGGCTATTGTCGCAGCAAGGTGTTATGCCAAATACTAGTACTTCAGCAACAACGATAAGTACAATTAATAGAAAATCTAATGAAAATGGCGATAACGACGACAATCAATTCCAAAGCATTGCTAAAGGATTTGCACAAGAACAAATAAGTAGTACCGGCTTAGCACAACAAGCAGAAAAGGCTGTTGATGATGCTTTTGGACAAATAAAAGCAGACTTCATACAACCAGCTACAGATGCAGCCAAAATTGTGGAACAGTTTATAAGTCATGAAAAGCACCAATAGTGGTGAATGAATTAAAACTTAGATGAAAACAAAACCGAAATAACTACCGAGCTAATAGTGTTAGTTTAGGCTGAAAGAGACAAATTGTATTAAATGTATGTGAACTGCAAAAGCTTTTCAATTTCCAAATTACAGATCACACATCCATCATTAACCCTAGAATCATAATGTATGTATGTACGTAAATTTTACATGTAGTTTTTTTTTAAAATTGTGTGATTGCACAGGAGTGCAAAACTCTAATGGCGTTATAGTAGTTAGATGTCAAATTTTGTACACTTTGTACTCAAACTATATGTAAACTAAACGTAGAGTTAGCAGTAAGAAATAAATATCTTTCGGCCTCTATGTTTTATATAAAATCTATTTAATGAATTTGTATTTTATTTCAAGTTTGCGTATGAATATATAATTCAATATACATACTGCAAAATTAAAGCAATTGAAGTGCATCTCGGAAGGATATTCATCAGTACGACAAATTTTCGTAGCATTAGTATTAACGTAGTATAAAAGAGCATTATGATTCTAGTGTTAAAACATCGCGTGCTACGTCAGTCAAGCATACCTACAAACAAACAATCATATACATATGTGATGCGGTCTGACAAAACCATACTTAACTTTCCAAAGTAAAATTGTCAGTAGGTACAGGACAAAATAAGAATTTAAGTCAAAATATCAAGTTTTGCGTTTTTTGGATCAATGGCTATCTACATATCTTGAGAATATCTTTGAACTGGTTGATATAGGAATCGCTAGATAGGGAACTGATGCTATTGTGGCATAGTTTTTCAATGTGGTATGGTCGCATATCTCCGATTTGGGAAAGAACCTTCGAACGTCACTGCTTTTATCCTATCAGAAAACATGAAAAACCAGGGATGTGTTGCTGTCATGCACCATGTGGTTGATTTTTTTTTCCGGATTTTTTGCAAAAAAATTTTGTTAAGAAAAAGTTGCTTTTTGGTGAAGTTTTATTTTATATTCGATAAAGGTTAGTGCTAAGTATTGCGAAACAGGTGTTTAATTATGTAAATTCACAAAGTTTCCCATTTTATTTTTAAAATTTTGTAATTTCTAAGGTATAGTCGGGATTCGCTAATGTGGTATATGAATATTTCTTGTCATTCTTAACATTATTCGATTGCTGTTTATTTTTTTATAAAAACTATGAGTTTGAGAACCAATGTAAATGTTATTATGAACTTATTTCATACCTTTCAAACTTTATATTTGGTTGTATGGTTAAGTTTACCACATTACTCAACTTATATGTACCACATTACCAGCCCACTTTACAAGTACTGATCAGTATATGGGTAATTCTATTCTAACGCGTCAAATCATGTAATCGTCCACTAAAACACCAATATGAGGTTCTAAAATTATAGCAAAATTTTTTTTATATACATTTAAATAGCCTTTATAAGATCCACCACTTAGTATATCGCTTATTTTACATAGCTCTCGTGGAAAACCAAAAATATGAGTAAAAAAGTAACTCCCCTGGCTGTAATCATAAACAATTTTACTAACTTAACGTATATGATTACAGCCAGGGGAGTTACTTTTTTACTCATATTTTTGGTTTTCCACGAGAGCTATGTAAAATAAGCGATATACTAAGTGGTGGATCTTATAAAGGCTATTTAAATGTATATAAAAAAAATTTTGCTATAATTTTAGAACCTCATATTGGTGTTTTAGTGGACGATTACATGATTTGACGCGTTAGAATAGAATTACCCACATATACCACATTGTGCCACCATATGTACCACATTACCTCCCAACTTTTTGAAAACAGCTTTTTTGACTTTTTTCAGATTTTGCTTTTATTAATGAAATTGCACACATTTTATTGAATTATATTCTGTAGCCAATACTTCCATGATTAGCATAAAAAAATTTGGCTAAAACTGATCTAACGGTTCTCTTTCAAATTCCACCTAAACATTAGCTATACCACAATAGCATCAGTTCCCCTAATATAAAATCTTGATTTTTCTGCACCCTTACTAGCCTTAACACTAACATTTCCGAACTTGAAACTCATTATATAATCATTTTGAGCTTCAGAATTCAAAATGCTATAACATATTTACGTGATTTTGAAATTAATCTCTTCAGAATTCCGTTCTTCATCTTGCATGATCAAGAAGTTAATTTTGATCACTGCCAAGTTAAGTATGGATTTGTCAGACCTTTTCACATATGTATATTCGAATAACGAAGATAAAAATTATTAAAAAAATAAAAAATTGCGGATAAAATAACAATAAATTTCTACAGAGCACCCATAACTACGTAAAATCTATAATTGTTACAGAATAGCCATAACATGCAAGGAACAACAGCATGACACGCAATGTGTTAAGTATTGAATTACATAGGCTTTATAGCTTGAGCTGCTGTTATTGGTATGAAAACGCAAAGTTTTGCTTCATATATAGTGGTTTAAACAAAATATTAGTATCTTATAAACACTATTATAAAAAGAAAAAAAAATAATAAAATCTCTGAAAAAATAACATCAGATGCAGATTTTTGATTCACAAGTTCAACAAGAGTGACAGAGTCTAGAGGAGGTTAGGTTAAATTAGTGCGGGAGATGGCAGTTGCCATCATAACTTAGGCCGCGATTGGGGCCATTATATCCCCGATATATATATGTAACTTCGTTGTTAACCTATATGAACCATTCAAAATTTATATAAGCTCCAAAATGGATGTGAGACTTAGTCAAGAGATGCGCACGGGCCTATTTTTTGAGGCCTGGCACGAAACAAGCCCGGACACGGGCCGTAACAAACACACTTTTTTATGATATAAAAAAGGGTAACTTATTCTAAGGAGGAAAAGACAAACATATATTGAATGCTTATTTGAGTTTCTGGTCAAATCTAATAAGACTTTTTGTTGGATTTGAGTTGACTTACTCCACTGTAACTCTAAGCCACACATTTATACATTATTTTACATAGTTTTATGTTAGAATAGAATTTTTCCCAAGTTTGTGCTTTTCAACATTCGTGTGATTTAATGGCCCCTAACTTTCGGGCTTTTGTGGTTAAGCCCGTGCCACGGCCTCTTGTCTGAGTTCGCCTGGTTTTTGCTCAGAGCTTCCAATAATAATTGCTAGTATTTGTGCGAAATTTTGTCACATTACCTCAAATAACGCTTGCATTACAGCGTTTTGAAAATTTTAAGTGTATGGGGGGTGCCACGCCCTCTTGTCTGAATCAACCAAGTTCCTGATTAGAGTTTGTGTTTACTATTCTTAGTATTTGTGTAAAAATTTGTTGGATTATCTCAAAAACGCTTTCAGAATAGCATTTTAAAACTTACTTATATGGGAAGTGTCACGCCCTCTTGTCCAAATTCACCAAGTTTTCGCCTAAAGCTTGTAATTACTATCCCTAGTATTTACGTCTAATAATGAATAATGCTCATAAAATTGAGTTTTGAATATATTTTTTGTATGGACGAAAGGCGTGTCCGTTAACCGATTTCGCTCATTTTCAATCCCACGAGCTAGCATTTACGACAAAGGCAAAGTACCAAATTTCATCCAATTATCTTGCTTAGTTTTTCCGTAAAAAATATGTCCACACACAGACAGACACCCAGCCAGCCAGCAAGCCAGGCAGACAGACGGGCATGGCTATATTGACTCAGGGAGTGACGCTGCTCAAGAATATATGTACTTTTCTATTGCTGCCTCGCCTCCTTCTCTGCGTTACAAACGGAAGGACAAAGTGAATATTTTCAGTTAAATATTTAGTATGTAAAAAAATTAGAACTATCGTTTCTATTCAAAATGTCATAGCAAATGATTATTAACTGCTGACTCCTTCATTTCTCTGCTTGCTTTGCCTTTTCAGACATCAAATAAGTCTGCATTTTGTACACATACCAAGCAGGAAGCAACTTATTGTAAGCCTTAATTGTAGAGATTTTGTGAGTATGCAGTATTTTCCTACAGCCTCTCACGATGAAAACGCTATGTCTCCTAAAATTGTGGCTGATCATTTTCTTAAGATATGTCTATATAAGTATATGATCGAGATCCCAGAAATAAGGGTTTTGAAGACAAAGATTAGTATGTACTTTTATCTTACATAACATGTTTTATGACAAAATATGATACTGTCTTGTTACATAACCTCAAGTAGCAGAAAATCAAAGAAAGCCTTATATGTAGGGCGCTTTCAGGTAAGGGTATCTCAAAATTCTGAAACGATAGAGCAATTCTGTTAACGGATTTTTTGTCAAAAACGGAAAATTCGATTTAAAAAAAAGCCCTGATGGATTTCCTTAATTTTTAGTTAATATGATTTGAAAGGTACACTGATCAAGAAAATTACACAAATTTTTAAGATAATGCAACATAAGGGTTGAAACATTTTGTGAACACCAGTGATATACGAGTAGTGGAGTCAACGAAGCCAAAAAAACAGGCAAAATGAGGAAGTCCTCAAGAACAGCTCCAATTTTGATGATTTTTTTTTTTAATTTTTTTTTATTTAAAATCAGAAACATTTTGGAGCGCGATCGGAATTTTTTTATTTTTTTAAACAATATTTAAAAAAGTTATTTTCATAAAAAAATTGGAAAAAAAATGTAACAAACAAAAATCAAAATAGTCATTTTATATGTATTTGGCAATTCTAAATCCAAATCTGGCATTAGAATTGCTATATCTTATATAGTTTCTGAGACATCTTCTCTTTCATAGGGTCTAAAATTGTGTATATAAAAATTGTTGTCATTTTTTTCTCAAGAACGGCTTAAGCGATTTAAATGAAACTTTGGAAAATGCATTAGCATATATTAAAGGATGAAATAGACTTTTACTTTGTATATACTAGTGAAGAGGCGTGGCACCGCCCCAAATTTTTAATTTGATTTGGTCATATCTTTTGAACCATAACAAATTTTTTGATGAAAATAAGTACACAGCTACTGACTATCAATGCCTTACAAAAATTGGATGAAATCGGAAAAGTGTCACGCTCTTTTTTTAACCATTGAAAATTTTAATAGTGTGATTCTGACATTACTCGAAAACAGATTTTGAAAAAAAAATCAAAATTTTCAGTGGTTAAAAAGTGGACGTGGCACTTTTCCGATTTCGCCCAATTTTTGCTCATTATAACGCATTGACAGTCAGTAGCTGTGTACTAATTTTCATCAAAAAATTTTATACGGTTCAAAATATATGACCAAATCAAATTTAAAGTTGGGGCGGTGCCACGCCTCATCATAAGTATATACTAAGTCAAGGTCTATTTCATTCTTTAGTATATACTAATGCGCATCATTTTTCAAAGTTTCATTAAAATCGTTAGAGTCGTTCTTGAGAAAAACATGACAACAGTTAATACATATATACACAATTTTAGACCCTGTAAAAAGAGATAATATCTCAGAAATTATATAAGATACAGCAATTCTTATGTCAGATTCGGATTTAGAATTGCCAAATACATATAAAATGACTATTTTGATTTTTGTTTCTTGTATTTTTTTTCCAATTTTTTTTATGAAACGTAACTTTTTTAAATATTGTTTAAAAAGTTATATAGTTCCCACCGCGCTCCAAAATGTTTCTGATTTTAAATAAAAAAAAAAACAAACAAAATTTCAAAAAAAAAAATCATCAAAATCAGAGCTGTTCTTGAGGACTTCCATCTAAAAGGCTTTATTGACTCCACTAATAAGTTCGCCACCTTTGACCTCGAATAACTTTTTTGCATAGGACTTTGCTCATAAAGATAATATCGGCGAAAAAAATGTGCGAACAAATCTTTATTTTCCTGGCTTTTATACACAAGAACTTTCAGATTAATTTTTTTTAAAAATCACTAAAGAGTTTTGCGCGAAGCGGACCACAGTTATTACTAGATTTTATTTTAACCACTATGCGTGAGCTAATCTGTTTACTAAATTTGTTAAATTTTAAATAAATATAAATTTGTACTAATATCTGAAGAGCATGCACATATAGTATGTAATCTTGCATACAAACATTCTTTAAAGATATTAAACTAATTTACTACGTTTTACTAGAATAGCACGCATACATACAAAACACGCCAAGCTACCAGCTCAAAATTTTTTTATCCCCGTTTTCGCTCAAATTCGGCAATATGGTAGATCCGGTGTGCAAGAACTATAATCCGGGAGGATTTGGTTCTAGTACCATTTTTTGTTAAAATGCAGGGTGTTGAAGTTGGCGTTTTTGTCATTTTCATGAAAAGGGTGTTTTTTCAAAAATTTATAGCTTACACCAAAGTTTGTTAATTGATTTATGTTATAGTAACTGGTCCCATTCATTTTTAAGTGTTCTTTTTATAAAAAAATATTACTTAGTAAAAAAAATTTTTTTTCACCAAAATTTTTAACCTTAAAAATATTTTTGAATTCTTAAAAAAAAACCCCTTAAATTTTCTTAAAATTATTTTAAATTAAAGCAATTGGCCCTATGCTCCTCCTAGGAGTTAAAGGAGAATACATACATACAAAGCATAATTTATAAGCTTTAAAATGATGTACGGCTTTTGAATGCCCACGGTAGGCAAAACTTTTTGTTTACTCAAGAGGAAGGCATCTAACGAAAAGAAATGACTAGGCATAAAATGATAAGAATCGTTCAAGAAATGCGTGTGAATTTTTTTGGAATTTTTTTAAACTTTTTTTTGAATAATTTTTGCAAATTTTTTTTTTTTTTCGAGAATTCTATGCATTTTATGCCCAGTACACTTTTCGTAAGATGCCGCGGGCGTTCAAAAGCCAAAAACTCTCATCTAGCGACCGAATCCCATCTTGAGTCATACATCAGTTTAAAGCTTATAAATTATGCTTTAATTTCAAGTACTTTTTTAAAAAAAATAATGGGGGGGGGGGGTTTTAAAAAAATTCGAAAGTATTTTTAAGTTTAAAAAATTTTGGTGAATTTTGGTTACTTAGATATATCAATTTACAAACTTTGTTGTAAGCTATTAATTTTGAAAAAAACACCCTTTTCATGGAAATGACTAAAAACGCCAACTTCAATACATCTTATTTTAACAACAAATGGTACTAGGACCAAATCCTCCCGGATTATTGTTATTGCACACTGCCATATTGCCAAATTTGAGCGAAATCGGAGACAAACAAATTTTCACCTGGTACAGCTGTTTTGCTTTCTATATGTATGTGTAACGGAGGCTTTTTTACAGAGAGTCCTTTAAAAAAAATTTAAAGTGAAAAATATAATTGTTCTTGTTATGATGGTAAAATTTTAAATAAGAATTTACTATATGTATGTGTTAATCCATCAATGTATCTAACAAAAAAGCAAAAATATGTATGTATGTGTAATTGTTTACATATATTTATTATCTATTTAACTTTAGTATTACAAAATATATATTTATACAACTCTGCTGCATTTTTATTTTAATATAAAGGGCATCCACTATTTAAGCCACTTTCAAACAAACATTTGTTTTGAAGTCTTTTGTGTTTAACGTGAGCACCTGCCATGATGTCTTAATCTCTCGGTGTTCTTCACACTCGGTTCAGTAAGTGACGTACGTACTCTCCATATGGCAATAAGCCCCTGAAGGTTACTATTCCTAAGTCATGTAGATGGGCACAAACTTACCTCCTGGTTCGGAGGTGAGGACTATCTTAAACCTCTGCAATTCTTTGGGTCATGGTCCCCAGTTGAACGCAACTCCGCATTGAGCTTTTTTCACTCTCCCCTCGATATTGGGTATAAACCACAGCCACCACGAATTTCCCCCAAGGGCCATCCCAAAGTCAGCCTGAATAAATCCAGCGGACAACTGAGTCCCATGTTACCAGAAGAGTCTCCGTTCAAACTTCGCAGCCGCAGCTACTACCAGCTACATCCAGCCTGGACTGGTTACCGTCACACACTGATTCATTCATGCCATACCACATATACTTAACACATTCTACAAATCAAATACACATCTTACCTATTCGCCCAACTACCGGTCAGTCGCTTCTGCCTAACAGTCCCCCTTCTAACAACCTACACAAAATTGCTCAACCAACCAAGCACGCCGTCTACGAAACACCTCTCTAGCATACTCATTCATTCGAGAGATTCATATCAGACTATAACCTTATTTTTTGTTCTTTCAAAATAAATTTGAACTCGGCTAGTACCTGCGAACCTTTCACATAACGCTTCTACAACTCTATTCATTTTGACTTGCTATGTAATGAAATAGTTTTGATACAATGGAACTCGTGCTGGTATCTTTCCACTGTGGATGAAAAATTGGAATTCTTTACTATTGCTTTAAATAGTGCCTTTGCTTTAAAATAGAGGAATAAACTATATTCAATGTGGAAAAGGAATTCTACCACCATTAATTGGGAAATTGACTTGCCAGAAACGAAGCCTCCACTGTCGTCAAGCAATCAAAAAAGATATATTTTGCTTCCAAACTTAATACGTCCTTACAGCCGAAAGAACTTTGGAAGAATTTAAAGGAAATAGTCTTATGCAACAAAATTACTTATTCCCGAATATCCTAAATGATCATTTTGTTCATAAATCTTTTCTGGAACACAACCCGCTATGGATGAATTCGTGAGACGAAATTTCTTTAGTCCGTTTGAGTTTTCTAGAATTGGTGAATCTGCTACTTAAAATCATAAAACTAGTGTTGCCTTCCGTTCTTATTCCCCTAACGCACATAATTAACCACTGTTTCACTGGCTCAATATTTCCAAAACAGTGGAAAGTGGCAACAACTATGCCCATTCCTAAAAAGGCAGCAGCGTTGGAACCTAATGACTTTAGGCCTATAAGTATGCTGTCGTCTATTTCTAAAGTCTGTGAAGTCTCTTATGACTTGGCAAATAGTAGCTCATATAAATAGATATACTCTAGCTGCACCCTTGCAAACTGGATTCCGTCCAGGATATAGTTGCTCCACAGCAGTTGTGAAAATTTTGGATGACATCAGGAGCTCCTATGATGAAGGGTGTATTACTCTACTTTGCCTTCTAGACTTAACGAAAGCTTTCGACAGTGTAAACCAAACGCTGCTGTTGATTTGGTAAATAATTATCTTACGGGCATAATTCAAAGGGTTAAAGTCGAGCACAAATACTCAACGTACCAGTCCACTAGTAGCGGAGTACCACAAGGCTCAATATTAAGCCCACTTTTATTATTCACTTTATTTCGCCGGTTCTTACGAAGACTATCTCTTTTTTAAATGCGGACAAGAAAATCCTTTTTTTCAAACTACGCCGAAAAATATATTTTTTGTGCGAATGCGGACAAGAAAATCACTTTTTACAAAATGCGGAGAAGAAAGTAACTTATTACAAAATACGGAGAAGAAAATAACTTATTACAAAATGCGGCGAAGAAAATAAATTTTTACAAAATGCGGCGAAGAAAATCTCTTTTTTAAAAATGCGGCGTAAAAAATCACTCTTTCGATTAGTAATGCATATTTTTTTGAAAAAAGGAATAGGAAAAATTTCTCTGAAAAAATTATTTTTTCAAAATAATTTCATAATAATTATTTATATATATAATTTCAGATTTTCTTCGCCGCGTTTTGTAAAAAGTGATTTTCTTCGCCGCATTTTGTAAAAAGTGATTTTCTTCGCCGCATTTTGTAAAAAGTGATTTTCTTCTCCGCATTTTATAAAAAGTGATTTTCTTGTCCGCATATTACAAAAAAGATTTTTTTCGCCGCAATTTCAAAAAAAAGATTTTCTTCGCCGCAACTTTCGGTTGGAAAATTTTCTTCGTAAGTACCGGCGATTTGTGGATGAAATTTTTTCAATTTGTAAAAATGTTACCATGCATACATATGCCGACGATCTGCAGCTTTATATATCGCGCCGGATAGGTCTTATTGAGGATTTGAGCTTCAGATAAAATTAAGATTTGTCAGAGTTTTCAAGTGGGAAATTCAAAATAAGCTTAGCTTAAATCCGTCAAAATCTTACGTTTTGCCACCTGTTCTTCTTGATAACACTAAGCTAAAATTTGTCAACAGGGCTACGAACCTTGGGTTTCGGATCATTTCTTATTAAGTTATGAAGATCATATGAATTATTCCTCATTGCGAAATTTAAGGATGACATCTACGTTTGTACCTATTGAAATTAGAAGGCGTTTAGTTGTACACCTTATGTATGTATGTATTCTCCTTTAACTCCTAGGAGGAGCATAGTTCCAATAATAACATGCCCTGACGTAGTTTACAGCAAGTTGGACTCACGCTCTCTTCATAAAATTCAAGCCGCGTACAATAATGCAGCCCGCTATGATTATTGTGTTAAAAGGTTTGAACACATTTCATCCTTCAGCTTTCGAATACCTAACTGTAGTATAAGAACTATCTTGATTTTAGAAATTGTTTCTTTATACAAAACATTCCAATGTCTATACGATAAACTAAGTTTCTGTCGATCATATACAGTGGTTCAAAACATACATGTAATGCGAATAAATTTCTAGCTTCGTAAAAATCTCATAAAATGTATAGATTTTATTTCCCATAATAGTTTAGATTTAATTCAAACTCAATGCGAGGGCGTGGCACACAGTGGTCCCAAAGTGAGTTTTTTATATCAAAATTTTTTGCCCGCTTGGGGACGCACTGCAGAAAGATTTCAATGATGAGGGCTTATAGGTAATTAAACAAGGAAAAAAAAGCTACCAGTTTTTGGAAAAAAAATCGTTTCGACCTCTTTTCTGTGGGCTCAAAGTCGAAAAATCGAAAACCGAAAATTTTCAGAATTCTACAACACCATTCGAAAACCAATCATCCGATTTTTATGATTTTTTTTTAAGTGGGTAAATATCTTGCCCGTTGAGGTTTTTTAAAACTTAATTTTTCAAAATTCTTTCGGCTTCGTCCGGTACATTAAAAACCTTAATAACTCGACAACTATTATTTCGATTTGAGTGATTTTTATTTTGTGGATAGGTATGTTGCCTAGTAAAGTTCTGTTATAAAAATTTTTCAAAAGTCTTTCGGCAACGTCCGGGATATTAAAAATCCTAATAACTCGGGAAACGCTGAACTGATTCGGGTGATTTTTTTGTTAATGGTTAAATACGTTGCCCGGTAAGGTATTGTAAAATGTATTTTTTCAAAATTCCTTCGGCTTCGTCCGGGATATTAAAAATCTTCATAACCCGAGAAACATTGAACCAATTTAGGTAAATTTTTTTTTGGTGGATACATATGTTTTTTAGTAAAGTTTTATAATGTATCCTTTTCAAAAATACTTTCTGCAACGTCTGGGATATCAAAAAACTAAAAAAGTTTTTATTAATTTTTTTTTTTATTGTGCAAATATCGTATTCTATTGAACTCTTTCCTTTATTCAAACCGTTGTCACCTCGAAACGTACCGAAAGTTAGGTAACGAGGTGTAATTTATTTTATTTTTTAATATCGCTGAAGTCACCGAAAGAATTTCGGAAAAGTGCATATGACACAACCTTACTAGGGAATATATCTACCTATCAAAAAACAAAAATCATTCAAATCAGAATAATTGTTCCCGATTTATTTAAACTTATCAATTTACCGGACGAAGCCGAAGGAATTTTGAAAAAAATAATTTTACAAAACCTTGCCGGACAACGTATCTACACATTATAAAAAAATCACCTAAATCGGTTCAATATTTTTCGAGTTATTAAGATTTTTAATATCCCGGACGAAGCCGAAGGAATTTGAAAAAATAAATGTTACAATACCTTACCGGGCAACGTATTTAACCATTAACAAAAAAATCACCCGAATCAGTTCAGTGTTTCCCGAGTTATTAGGATTTTTAATATCCCGGACGTTGCCGAAAGACTATTGAAAAAATTTTATAACAGGGCTTTACTAGGTAACATAACTATCCACAAAAATCACTCAAATCGAAATAATAGTTGTCGAGTTATTAAGGTTTTTGATATACCGGACACAGCCGAAAGAATTTTGAAAAATTAAGTTTTTTAAAACCTCAACGGGCAAGATATCTACCCACTAAAAAAAAAAATCATAAAAATCGGATGATTGGTTTTCGAATGGTAGAATTCTGAAAATTTTCGATTTTCGATTTTTCGACTTTGAGCCCACAGAAAAGAGGTCGAAACGATTTTTTTTCCAAAAACCGGTGGCTTATTTTTTTCCTAGTTTAATTACCTAAAAGCCCTTATCATTGAAATCTTTCTACAGTGCGTCCACAAGCGGGCAAAAAATTTTGATATAAAAAACACACAACACACAAAAAATCCCAGGGAAATAAGGGAATTTCCTTTTCTTTTGACAAATGCAAAATGTAAACATAAAAAAACATTTTTAATTAAAACCAAAAATGTGTTCGTCTCAATTGTTTTAAAAAAAATTTAAATAACGAAACATATAAAAATATATTTGAAAAAAGTGAAAATAGTGTCGTGATTTGGTAAACGCCAAAAAAGTGTCATTGAAATGATAGGCAAAAGGTGTGAACGTGGTTTTGTGATTATCAAGATTTTCTGATTAAATCTGTATTCCAGTAATATTAAAATCAAAATATCAAAATTTTCCATAATTAAAAATTGGGTGTGGCTCTTTTTAGATTTCGTCCAATTTTTGCTCATTATAAAGCATTGATAGTCAGTAGTTGTGTACCGATTTTCATCAAAATATCTTATACGGTTTAAAAGATATGACCAAATCAAATTAAAAGTTTGGGTTGGTGCCACGCCTTTTCATAAGTGTATACTAAGTCAAAGTCTATCTCATTCTTTAGTATATGCTAATGCGCATCATTTTTCAAAATTTCATTAAAATCGCTTTAGGCGTTCTTGAGAAAAACATGGCAACTGTTTTTATATACACAATTTTGGACCCTATAAAAAGAGAAGATCTCTCAGAAACCATACAAGATACAGCAATTTTAATGCCAAATTTGGATTTAAAATCGCCAAATTCATTTGAAAACTAGCTACCAATAAATCACGTGTCAAGTGGTTTTTGTGGTGTGAGCTTACTGTTCTGTTTTTGAGTAAAAACACCAACATTACAAAAACAAGGCAAATGCATACATAGGTAAAAAAACCATAAAATTTGGTAGGTTGGTTTCGATACGTTTCACCCATAACCATATGGGATCTTCAGTCGAATTCACCTACAAACCAAGAACTCGACCAAGCATGCTTTATTCATTTTTTTCATAGATTAGACGAGAATCACAGCAAAAAATTCAAGCAGCATATGCAAAGTTCCAATTTTTTGTTTTTTCCCCTGTTATGCATTGCCCCACTTTTCATGGCACCGCCCACATAATTATAAAACGTTATATTAAGAAAACTAATTAAGCATCCTTATGAAATTTCATACAGCAAGACTTCTTGCGCAATGGCACCAATGGGTGTAGCACGTCTCATATAAAAATGCACCTTTAATGTTATAGTACCTGGAGACCGATCCCTGCTCGGTCAACAATCTAATCTTATTATTTTAGTTAATGTTTTAATTCATAGCTATTTTTTGTTATGAAACTTGTATCTTTTCACTTCTAACGGTCATGCTTTTAAAATGGTAAATAAACCGATGAGAAAAATATTAAGAAATAACTCGGAAAGCATCGAATGGTATAGAAAAATATCTAAAACTCAATTTTTTTTTTTTGTGAAATAGAAAACCCTAAAATAAATAAATGGGATATGCCACGCACCCAAAATATTTCGTCTTTTGTATGGTGGTTGAAATATCTTATCTTCAAAAGATCATAACTCGGAAAATAAGAATCCTATTGGAAAAATCCTAAAGAATATTTGGATAAGGAAGAGTGTAACTATTCGATGCTGTTAATAAAAAAGGATTTCACCTTTTATTGTACCTACGCTGTAAGACTGAACACAGCGTTTTCTTCAACTTCAAATAAGAAAATTTCAAAATCCTGCAGGTACAATGACAGTTCTGCTAATGAAGACGGTTTTAGCGTCAAAAAGTAAATAAGATTTGCATATAAGAATTAAATAGTTCATTCCATTTTTTTTTTTTGTGCCTGAGTTATTAACCAAAATTTTTATTTTGATATAAAAGTGGGCGTGGCAATGATTAAACAAAGCCTTCTTTTTGTTATGCTTTAGATACTCCTGATCCAGACCCGCAGACCAAATTTCATTAAAGTACTTTGTAACATTTGCGAGAAGTAGCATTTAACGTATTTTGCTTGTATGGGAGGTTCCACATGCAACGCCGATGTTTTGCCCACTTTCAGATCAGAGATGCCTTATAGCAAGTAGACTCCCTAAAGTTAAATTCAGAGAGATTGCTTAAGTAGTTTTCTTTTTACAGCGCAATATATTTTTGTGGGCAGTGCCACGCCCTTCAACGAATTCTCCCAATATAACGGCATATCACATATTACGGTACGGTTTTCCTTATATGCTGATTTGAAAATTTATTATAAAGTTAGTAATACATCTGATTGTTGCACTCTCCAAAATGAATTGAATAATGTTGTTACTTGGTTCAGTCACAATTGCTTGTCTTTGAACTTAAGTAAATGCTTTTGTATGACCTTTTCTAAACTTAATAATCCTTTGTTGCATTTATATAGTATAAAAGATGAGCCTCTAACTAGAGTTGATCAAATTCGTGATCTTGGTATTTACTTTGACTCACGTTTGAACTTTACAAATCACGTAAATCATATCTTGCATATAGCTTATTCCCTTTTAGCATTTATTAAAAGGAATAGTGCTGCGTTTATAGATCCTTTTACCAAGAAACTTCTCTATACTTCGTTTGTTAGGTCCAATTTGGAATACGCTTCTTTTATTTGGAATCCTTACTATGGGGTTCACATTACTCGTTTGGAGCGTGTTCAAAGGAAATTTATTAATGTCGTTTTCTTTTCTCAAAAAATGTTACACTTTTTCTGCCCCGTGCGAAGGCTGTCAAAATATTATGTTCTTTTCTAAAATTTTCTAAAAATTGTTGCCCTCTGAGCAGGCAAAAGTGTAATATTTTTACACTTTTTTCAATCGACGGTGTGAGAATTTTGAATTTTGACTTTTCACAAACAGATGATATTGAAAGTTTTTATTTGGTTTTTTATCTACAAACATTCGATTGATTTCAAATTTATTAAATTAAATAAAAAGGAATGTCAGAATTGTGAGAGAAAATTTATTTTGTGATTTGTATAGAATTTTTTGTTCTATCCCTGTAGGAAAATCAACTAGTTATAAATTAGTTGTTCAACTAGTTTTTTAGCAACCATAACTAATTGAATGTTCGATTTATTTTCTTTGAACAAACTGTTTATTTTAACATTATGATGTCCTAGGGGCAAGTCAGTCCGAGGTTAGATGTCGTTTCAACTAGTTTGAAGTTAGTTGTGGTAAATTAACTTGCAAATCAGTTCTACGTAACCAGAAGCCTAGTGGAAAAATCAACTAGTTAAAAGCTAGTTGTTCAGCCAATTTCTTAATTAATTGAATGTTCGATTTATTTTCTTTGAACAAACTGTTTATTTTAACACTATGATGTCCTAGGCGCAACCTAGTCCGATTATAGATGGCATTTTAACTAGTTTGATGTTAGTTGTGGTAAGCTAGCTTGCAAATCAGTTTTCAGCAATCTGCAGCGTATAGATTCCATAGTTAACTGAAAAGACTATCCCATAGCTATAACCATTTTTTATGAATGATCCAAGTTAAAACAATAAGGCTTCAGGGCACAACCAAATCTAGTTTTAACTTTAGAGCCGTTCAAAAAAAAAAAAAAAAAGGACTACATAACAGCGAGATACTAATTTTATATGATAGTTACATATATATCAGTTTATTGTGCATTTTTATCAATGAACAAATGATGAAACAAATTAAAGATATGAAAAGAACTAGGAAAGTTTGATACACATCGAATGAAATAATAACATTAGTACAAAGATGTTATTCATGATTTAAAAATGTGAGGAATGAAATAAATTCTAAATGGAAATTATTAATTTATTTTATAAATTAAATAGACTAAGCTTTTGTTTTTTTTTATCAATATATATTTTGTGGAAATGCCTTTTCTTTACAATTTGCATTGCATTTCTGAGGGACTTCTCAGGGTCTTCTGTGTTGATACTTGCTGCGGAAATAGAAAAATAGTTAAAAGTTAAATAATGATTCTGTCGTCAATAAATTTTAGTGGGATGATTTGAAGGTTCACTTTCAGAATTTCGACTTTTATTCGGACCGGAGAGGGTTTTACTTAAAAGGCTGCGACCTAAGGGATCATACATAAATACATATAATTAATTTTTCAATACCTTTCAAAACTTCGTAGACTTTTGTGAATTCTTTAAGTCTTCCTTTTCCATGCGTTCCATCCAAATTATAGTCTAAAATTATATTTTCTCCCAAAACAGCATTTAAATTTTTCTTTATTTGGCCATGAATTATTGATTTAACAGCTCTTATCTACAAAAATATATCATTCTACACATCAAATCTTTAAATTTAGATGCCATACTTACGTAAAAATCCATATTTTCATCATTTAATTTGTGGTCAAGGTTTTTGAGGTCTTCTTTCCTTCTTAAAGGAAATTCCTTTTTCATAGCGTTGGAATCGGAGTCTTGGCGGACAAGTGTTTTTAATATGACAGTCTGAGCTGCCAGTGTTTCCATAATTGATTCGTTTTGCTTTTGGATTATTTCTATAAAAAAATACATGTATTTATTTATATATACACAGAATAACTTCAAAATTTTGCTTTCCAAAGCTTTGAGTTCTGTAAGTTGAGCACCTGTGCGCTCACAGTCCAAGCAGCATTTCTCAGTATATTCGGCTGAAAAGAAAATTTAATAAAGTGATTTAATGAATCTTTTGAAGCACATTTCAAAGCATTGGAAACATATGGATGTTTTCTTTAATTCATATGCCTTCATTTTTGCTTAGAACTATAAAAGTTAACATTGCATATTTCGCTATCTTTGAAAATTCATTATGTTCTTATTTATATACTTACGTTTAGAAATTGACTGATTAGCGTTGTCAATGCGCCTTATATTTAACATACTTGTTTTGTTATCGGCCATTCTATGGCTTTATTTTATTTATTTTATTATTATTTTTAGTTTTTTATTTTGTTTGTTTATTTATAATGAATTGGATAAATTTGTTTATAAAATTTTTATTTAAGAGCGGCCATGTAAAATAGGAATAAGTAAAAGTTTATCTTCCAGTGGAAGGCACATCAATTTACAATCAATGTCGTCTAAATTGAATTGCTCTTCGCAATTCGAAGGATTCATATCAACTAAACTTATACCTAAAGACGATTTGGAATCACAAGGCTCCTTGAAGTAACTTTCAATGTTATTTAACTTTTTTCCCCGAATAATAATGTTCTCACTCATTTCAAAACTCTCAATTTTTATTGGTACCTGAGGCCGAATGCAGCAATAATTATTTGGGCTTTTTATACTAAAAACATAATTGTTATATGTAACGCTTATTATTTGCTGCCCACTTTTTTTGCACTTTAATGATTTTGGTTCCAAAGAAATGTCCTTGTGCTCAATTCTATTAAAAATTTGTTTTAAAATGTAGGATGGCTTCTTGACATATTTTTTTAAAATTTGTAAATAATTCTCAAATTCATAATTGGTGAATGAAGCTATAGCACCGAATTGTTTAACACAATCTCCCAAATGCAACAGTCCATGCACGTTATATGATATGCTATTGGAACCCAAAACTTCAGCGAAATTTGAAACAAAAAGATTCAACATATTTTGGGCTATTTCTATATTTTTACTGTGGCTTTTAGGACAAGATTGGAGTCTGTACGAACAGTGTAATAATAAAAAAACATAGTAGAAATCATCATGAACTAAATCTTTTAATGCATAAATACCGGTGTACAATAGAAATTGCCGAAACTCAGTTGCCTTCCAATTTGAGATCTCCTCTAAGCCTCTAGGGCGACGCACAAACTCAGTAGGAACATGCAAGGCAATATCACATAATCTTTTAGATATGGCTTCCTTGTTATCTTCACTGACTTTAAGCAAACTTTTATTGTGAATCATTCTGTTAAGAAATTTTTTTATGACCCCAAAATCTACAAGATGCATTGGATCAAGAGGTATTTGGCTAATCATATTTATGTTAATTTTTTCAAAAGGAGTTTTTCTGGTACGAAATTGTTTTTGATGATGAGTCAAATATTTCCTGTTACGAAAATCTGCATCAGAAATAAGTTTATGTGATTTTAAGGAATAAGTTAAGACGCCATTTATTTTTTTGGCAGCTTGAATACATTTTGTGCAGCCGTGAGTAGAGGTATGCCCAACGATACCACAAGTAAATGCCTTTGCTGGAGCATCACACAAAATTGCTCTTATTTTGATTTTAATGATTTTGTTTTTGACAGTAAGTCCACAATCAAGCAAATGACTTATGTCACTAATAAACTCCTTCAAAAACTCACTAATGCACTTTGGTTTAGTTTTTCCAACGTAAACACCTACGCAAAATACAGAAATGTTTTCAATATTAACAATTTTGAGTAAAATTGGCCAAAGTTGCGTTCTTGAGCTTTTATATAAAGGTAGCCCGTCAATGTTGATATCGAAAACAAGTTCATCTCTGTATGTATGTATGTATGTATTCTCCTTTAACTCCTAGGAGGAGCATAGGGCCAATTAAATCTTTGATTGTATTTAATTGCCTTTTAATCCCATAGTGCAAATATGTTCCCGGGAAAACACTTCTGGTAACCACTTTTTCTTTAATTTCAAGAAAACCCTTGGCACTTCGTGGAACGTCTAAATTTTCCTCTCTTAAAATTTCCAAGAGCTCTTCGAAGCTATCCCTAGACGGCCTATTTTTGAGGTACCAAGACTGAAGCTTTTCTTTGACAGTTTTTTGTATGGGCGTGTGGTCAGGTTGACTGACTGATGGCGTAAGCTCTGTTTCATAAAAATTTGTAGTATTTACTTCTTGCATAACGTTATCACAACTTGATTCACTTTTATATGCATATAATTTTTTGAAATTAAGTTCCTTTTGCTTTTTTATAAGGCGCCTTATATTTCGTTTGCTCATTTTGAGCCTCTTACCAATTTACCACTTAATTGCACTGATTATTTGCTTTTTTATAATTTCACTGATAATATTTCAGCACGACACAACAAACACGACGAAACAAATTCAAAATTTATGAAATTTATATTTCAAATTATTTGAAAGAAAAAACTTTATTTTAAATTTATTTAGAACTTTTTGTTTTCAACAAACCGATTGATTTCCGCATGTATATAAAACTACTTACGCAGTTAGTTGTCCATCAATTAGTTCAAAATTAATTTTCTGCTCGACTAGTTTGTTAAGGCCTTACAGGAAAGTGGTTGATCTCTGCATGTATTTGAACCCCTTGTACAAGTAGTTCTGAATCAACTAATTTAAAAATTAGAAATTTCGTCAACCAGTTTGTTATAGTCCGACAGGGATTCTTGTTTACAAAAATTTAACATTTTATTAGGGTAGAGTGCAAAACTAAAAAAATGTTACACTTCAAACAGGTAACATTTTTTTAGAAAAGAAAATGCTATTAGTTTGCCTTACACTCATTGGGTTTTACTGAACCGTTACCATCATACAATGCTCGCTGTTTGCTCATACATCTTGAAACTCTTGAAAATCGGCGTCTTGTTCACAGCATTATGTTTATTTATGACGTCATTAATGGTTTTATTGATTGTCCTGACATCCTACAGCTAATAGCGTTTAACATTCCCTCTAGGTCTTTACGATCTTCAGACTATTTTAATATTAAATGTCACAGGTCCAACTATGCCTTTATTGTTAAATAAATTATATAAAGATATTTCAATTGTTTTTGTTTGAATAAAGATCAATTTAAATCTATACTGCTTAGGCTCTTAGCTTGGTTAAATTTTCATTATATTAAAGTTTATATTAATTATTTTCATATATTCAATTTCAATTGTTCTAGTCTGTAAGGGTTGTGACTATCCAAAGACTCAAATAAATAAATAAATAAATACCTATTTGCAGAGGTAACAGCTCCAAAATTTTCATCAAAATTGTCGGAGTCATTTCGAATAATATTTAATCAAAATTTTCAATGGTTAAAAAGTGGGCGTGGCACTTATTCGATCCCGCCCACTTTTCGTTTGTTAAAAGCTATTATTAAGCAGTACCTACAGTCTGTTAAATAAGAGCGTGGTCACGATTACTCGCGATCGGTAAAGTATAATGCTGTAATTTTTTTTTCTCACACAGAGGGCAGTATTGTCCTTCATGCTTCGTGAAAGTGAATCAGCTGACCACTCTTTTCAATGCGTTCTCAGCATTTTTCCAAAATGAGTACCGCGTACGCGTCGCGCTTTGAAGCCGTTTTTTTGTGTTTGCACCCCAAAGGTCCCAAAATGACCCAAGCGGCGGCTGCGAAGTATATGCAAAAGTCGAAACAGTTTGTGAGTAAGTGGGTGAATCGCTTCAAAGAAGAAAAAAATGTCGATGACTTTCCAAATCGCGGGTCTGTCGGTGTAGTGACGGAAAAACAGGAAAAACTGATCTGTGCTCTATTTTCGAAAAATCCAACATTAACTTTGCGTGAAGGTGCTTCGAAATTGTCCCAAAAAGGTTTGAATATCTCCCACGGAACTATTCGTAATCATTTGATTGCAAATAGTGTGAAATACCGAAGTACTTTGCAAAAACCGATGCTCAGTGAAAAACATGTCCAAAAACGTCTTGAATGGGCCAAAGACAAAATGGTGTCGTGGCTTTGGATTGGCCGTCTCAGTCGCCCGATGCCAATCCAATTGAAAACGTTTGGGCGCAAATGAAGATGAAGCTTCAGAAAAACCGACCCTGCAACTTGAAACAGCTGGTTCGACGCATTCACAAAATTTGGAGGTCGTTTTCAGAAGAGTATGCGCAAAATCTTGTTCAAAGTATGTCGCGAAGATGTCAAGCTATAATTGATGCTGGGGGTGATTGGACCTGCTATTAATGTATTTGCATTGAAGTTTTCGATCAAATAAATCAATATTAAAAAGAATTTTCGCAATGGGTATTTTCATTTTCTCACAACAATGACCACGCTCTTATTTAACAGACTGTACATACCAAATTTCATTAAAATACCTTGTAACATTTGCGAGAAATAGCATTTAACGTATTTTGCTTGTATGGGAGATTCCACGCGCAACCGCGATATTTTGCCTACCTTCAGATCAGAGATGCCTTGTAACAAGTAGACTCCCCACAGCTAATTTTAGAATGATTACTTTATTAGTTTTCTTTTTATACCGTATTATATTTTTGTGAGCGGTGCCACGCTCTTCAACGAATTTTCCCAATATAACAGTATATTACATATTAATACTTGTTTTCAGAGGTAACATCTCCTAAATTTTTATCAAAATTGTTGGAGTTGTTTTCGAGTAATATTAAATCAAAGTTTTCAAGGGCTAAAAAGTGGGCGTGGCACTTCTTCGATCCAACCCACTTTTTGTCTATTACAAGGTATTATGAAGCCGTACCCGCTCACCAAATTTCATGCAAATACCTTTGAATATTTCCGGGGGAAATTAAGGGAGGAAAAACTAAACTTTTGAAAACTTTAAAATAAAAACTGGGACAAATGGCGGAAAAAAGAAGACACTCGCGGAGTTCGATTTAAATGGTAGACTTTATTGCTTCATCGACATGAGAACAATGTTGTTCAAAAAGGGAGCGAGAAGCGCTGCCCACACACGAATTTAAGAAGAAAAAGGAAAGAGGAAAAAACATAGAAAAAACCTTAGTGAACTAGAATAAACACAGCTGTGCGAGCACAGGGTGTTCATTGCTGGTGTCAACATTCCGCCCGCCTTGCAAGAATGCTACATCTAACATCTAGAGAAAGAGAAACGGCATAAGGAAAAGGAAAAAAATATTTAAATAAAAACCTCTTACTTGTCACGCGGTTTCGAAGATTACCAGGAACAGGGTCCTGACAGAACAAACCCAAATATGGTGTTCTGTGCTAACGGCTGGCCACTTGTGTTAGGGCACACGCCCGCTAGCATAATCCTGGGGTAGATGTCTACCCCAAGCCGGATGTGTACCGGCCCCGATTTAAAGAAGCCTGGATCGGCTAGCTTAAAATTCACGAACGGCTCTTGAGCCCTTGGGTCAAGAGTGCGCGGGGGAGTCACCAGCTCGCACCTCGCGTCAACGACCGCCATGACATCAATGGTCATGCTCGTGTCATTCCTCGCCCGTAGCTGAAACGCACACACCTCTTCACCGTCAAATTGAGAGGTATGTAACCGCCATCTCCTAACCAAAGACCCAGAAATCAGAGTCTTTGGTGAGCATGCGCAGAGAGTATAGATATAAAGAGTGATCTTCACTCGAATAGTTACACTCACTCTTTATTATGGTGACTATGATCTCAAGTCGGTGAAAATAGCGCCCCTTGCGGCTGCCGATGGAACTAAATCCTTTCGTTTTGTTTTTAATCTTTTTTGTCGTTTCTACGTTTTACGCAAGTGCTAGCATACACGAAGATATTGCCTAATTGTATATCTTCGTTTCATTTGCGCCTGCGGTTTCGTTTGTTTATAATATTTTCGTAAATATTTCAATTCCGAGAACTCGAAAATTATGTTTTTGTTTTTTTTTTTCTTTTGTCTATGCATGTTTTTTTCATTCACATTTTTTATGAATGAAATGAAATTCACGATTTGGGTTTTAAAATTTATGGATGTTGCCAAATTACGTCAGGTCATTCAACTCTAGAATTTTGTTTCTAAGTTCAGATTTTCATTTTCAGAAAATGAAAAATTATTTTTTTTTCCAAGTCCAAAAATTGAAAAATTACTTTTTTTCCTACTTTTTTTTCTAAGTCCAAAAACTGAAAAATTAGTTTTTTTCCTTAGTTAAAAAAATTATATCTTTGGAACAAAAAATCATAGAGAAATGGCGATTACACCAAAATAAGCGTATTTAAATTTTGAATTTAGGACTAAAGTCCTGGAGAATTGTCTTATCTTGACTTAGGTTGTTTTGTCTAAAGTCCACTAAATTGTCATTTTCTGAACTTAAATTTTAATTTTTTTAACTAAGGAAAAAAACTAATTTTTCAGTTTTTGGACTTAGAAAAAAAAGTAGGAAAAAAAGTAATTTTTAAATTTTTGCACTTGGATAAAAAACTTATTTTTCAATTTTTGGACTTGGAAAACAAGTAATTTTTTCATTTTTTGGAAATGAAAATCTGAACTTAGAAACAAAATTCTAAAGTTGAATGACCTGACGTAATTTGGCAACATCCATAAATCTTAAAACCCAAATCGTGAATTTCATTTCATTCATAAAAAATGTGAATGAAAAAAACATGCGTAGACAAAAGAAAAAAAAACAAAAACATAATTTTCGAGTTCTCGGAATTGAAATATTTACGAAAATATTATAAACAAACGAAACCGCAGGCGCAAATGAAACGAAGATATACAATTAGGCAATATCTTCGTGTATGCTTGCACTTGCGTAAAACGTAGAAACGACAAAAAAAGATTAAAAACAAAACGAAAGGATTTAGTTCCATCGGCAGCCGCAAGGGGCGCTATTTTCACCGACTTGAGATCATAGTCACCATAATAAAGAGTGAGTGTAACCATTCGAGTGAAGATCACTCTTTATATCTATACTCTCTGCATGCGTCCAATAACGCACGCTCCGTCACAAGGCGCCCATGCACTATGACCCGCATCAACACCGTGGGTAAGAGTGTTACCAAGCGTTGAAGTGTCAGCGCAGAAAGTGTTGCGGGGGGAGGCCGCGTAGGGACATGTGCCCTATTCGAGGACGCATTTGGCCCTGACCGCGGCCTCTGCCGGGACCCCGTATTCGACCCCTGAATTGCTGGCTGACCACGGTGATGATTGGGATAGTCTCGCTGTGCCTTTGCGTTACGACCCGCTCTCCGTCTTTGGGACCTCCTGGAAGAGGAGGACCGTCGAGAACGTCCCCGAGTGGGTGAGTGCAGAAGAGTGTGGTGATCATCACCACAGTGGTGACATCTTCCGGTGCTTCGGCAGCCCTGGCGTAAGTGACCTGAGGACAGGCAATTGGAGCAATATCCATTACTGAATACTGCCCTCAATCGCCCCTCAAGGTTCTTGTCCAGGAACTGACGACACCCCGCAAGACCATGCTCCAACGAGCACAAACGACACTTCGTTTGACGTGCCACTTGTACCACCACACTTCTCACCACATCCGGAGAACGCTCGCGAACAGTCTCGGGTTCACTAAATTGAACCTCGGATTCTGTCTGGATGATCAACTCTTCCAGAAGATCACAAGCGACGGAGGAGGTAGAAAACATTCTGAAACGAGACAAAAGATGTTATTTTAAAGGGAAAAAAAGTGATTTGGGTTTTATGCCGTTGGGAGCACGACAAGTTTTATAATTGGTCGCGTGATGCAACCACGCTCGGTTCGGATGTCCGCGACGCGTGTACGATTATCGTTACCGGGATAAGTTTTGATTATTCTACCTAACCGCCACTCATTTGATGGTAAATTTTCCTCTTTAACGACAACTAAATCATTAATGCAAATATCTTTTTGAGGAGACTTCCACTTAACTCGCCTATGTAACTCAGTTAAGTATTCACTTTTCCATCTCTGGCAAAAGTGTTGTTGCATTGCTTTGACTTTTTGCCATCGATAGACAATTTTCAGAGGCTGGTCTGTAATTTCAGGCTCAGCTGTAGATAACAGTGGCCCGCCGACCAAAAAATGACCAGGAGTAAGTGGTTGAAAATCATTTGGATTTTCCGACATGGCGTTAAGTGGGCGTGAATTAAGGCAAGATTCGATACGACTTAGCAAAGTGAGAAATTCTTCGAAGGTATAACTCATAGCTCCGGCCATCTTTTTGAAATGGCTCTTGAAACTTTTAACCCCAGCTTCCCACAACCCTCCCATATGGGGAGCACCAGCGGGAATGAAATGCCAAGAGATCTCTTGATGAGCATATTGTGCCTGCACGATATCCTTGGACTTGTTTAGAAAATCCTTAAATTCTCTTGGTAGCACCTTTGAAGCTCCTACGAAGTTGGTGCCATTGTCCGAATAAACCTTTGCTGGACAACCACGACGAGCGACAAATCGCGTAAACGCTGCCAAAAAGGTAGCTGAAGAAAGATCGCTGGTGGCTTCCAAATGAACTGCTTTTGTGGAAAAACAGACGAAAAGGCAGACATAGCCCTTAGTAATTCGACAGGCTCTACCCAGGTAGCTCTTTATATGGAACGGACCAGCAAAATCAACGCCAGTAGACGAAAAAGGGCGTGACAAAACAGTTCGCTCTGGTGGAAGAGCAGTCATTATTTGAGATCTTAACTGTTTTTTGTGTATAACACAAGTTTTACAATTGAATAAAGTAGTTTTTATGAGGTTTTTTGCACGTGGAATCCAATATTGCGTTCGAATAAGTCGAAGCATTAGTTGATTCCCTCCATGAAGTGAATCTTCATGAATAAATCGTACTAAAAGCCGAGTAAAATGACAATTGTATGGCAATATAACTGGAAATCTTTCGTCGTAAGTAAGTGAAGGTGAAGAGGCAAGACGCCCACCAACACGCAAAAGTGCATCTGTGTGCAGAAACGGATTTAGAGGTAACAGCTCACTTTTAGGACCAAGGATTTGCTTGGTCTCAAGTTTGTGGTACTCTTCTGAAAAATTTACTTTTTGGCACAACGAAATCAAGCGATTTTTAACAAATTTTATTTCTTCACACTCAATGTGAGGTGACTTGTGCGAAAATGCTGCACGAGTTTGCAGGCGGGTATGATTTATAAACCGAAAAACGTATGCCAGCACCCGTAACCCTCGTGGAAGCGAGGAGAAACGTTCCAAGATATCTTCATACCTTGAAAAATAAGAAAAGTGAACTTTAACAGCTTCTCGTTCGAGAGACGTATCAACTGCTGAAGGTTGCACTTTTCCCTGCCAATAGTTTTCTAAAGAAAGCCAAGATGGCCCATGCCACCAAAGAGAATTATCAGCTAACTCTTGAGGTGAAATACCACGAGTTGCTAGATCAGCAGGATTTTCATGTGTGTCAACATGAAACCAATTTTTATTGCCAACCTTTTCAGCTATTTTAGAAGCTCTATTTGCAACAAAAGTTGTCCACGAGCAAGGGGGCTTGAAAAGCCAGGCAAGAACGATTGTGGAATCTGTCCAACAATACAAACGGTGCCTATCAATATCAAGATAGGAGATTAAAGAATCAACCATATCAGCTAGTAACGTGGCACCACACAATTCAAGACGAGGTAGTGAAATCGTCTTAACTGGTGCCACTCTAGTTTTAGAAAAAAGCAAATGACTGACAATACAATCAGCTTGCTTGACGCGGTTATAAATCGACGCAGCATACGCCTTCTCAGAAGCATCGCAAAAGGCGTGAAACTCTACTTCTGAGGTTGGCGAATAATCCACATAACGTGGGATGCGAATATTTTCAATATTTTCATATTGATGCAAAAATGTTTGCCAGGAAAGCAGACTGTGCGGTGGGATTTTTTCGTCCCAATCAATTTCATCCAGCTGCATGAGGATTTTTGCTGTCACCACAATTGGTGCCAGCCAACCTGCAGGATCGAAGAGTTGGGCTATAGTTGACAAGACTTCCCTTTTAGTATAAGAAGACTTTATTTCGAAACGCTTGACTGAGAAATAAAATGAGTCTGAAGTGGCATTCCAACGAACACCTAAAGTTTTGGCGCAACTTTCATCCTCTAACTTTAAAAAGTTTTCACGTAAAAGATGTTCTACAGGCAGACCCGCCAAAATGCTTGTGGCATTGGAGGTCCACTTTCGCATAGCGAAACCTGCAGAATCAAGAGCGGATATAAGTTCATTTCTAGCCCTTAAAGCAGTTTCAACATCGTGAGCGCCTGCTAAAGCATCGTCAACATATGTGAAATGTCCAAGTATTTGAGCAGCAAGTGGAAATTGCTGTTGAATATCATCTGCTAATTGCAGCATAGTTCTAATGGCTAGATAAGGTGCACAATTGACACCGAAAGTTACGGTTTTCAATTCAAAATCTTGAATTTCACTATCAGGTGAACTCCTAAAAAGAATTCGTTGATAGGTAGAATGCTTTGGATCCACAAGAATCTGACGATACATTTGTTGAATATCGCCATTAAAAACATATTTAATAAATCGCCATTTTAAAACCAAAAGAGTCAAGTCAGCTTGAAGAGTTGGACCAACGTACAAGACATCGTTCAAGCTAACTCCATTTGAAGATGGACTCGACGCATTAAACACCACGCAAACTTTCGTGGAAGTGCGATCAGGTTTTATAACCGCGTGATGCGGTAAATAGTAGTGAGATGGTGAGATCTCGAATTTTGGCGGAGCAATATTTTTCATGTGATCCAGTTTAAGATATTCGTTGACCTCTTCATCATATTGAACTTTAAGTTCAGGATTCTTGTTCAATCGAGTTTCTCCCCTTAAAAATTGTTTAAAGGCAATGCCTCGAGAGAATCCTAAATTAATTTCATCGGGGTAACCATTTTTAAATGGCAATGTGACTATATAACGACCCCTAGCGTCTCGTCTAGTCGTTTTCTTATAATTGTCTTCGCAAAATTGATCAGCTTCCGTTAAAAATTGTTTTTTAGGAAGTTCCTCCAACTCCCAAAACCGTGCGATCTGCTTATCGATCGCAACCTCACTGAAATGAGTAAGGCAAGTAGTAAAACTGGAGATTTCTTTACGAGGCATAGGGCCTGTAAATATCCAGCCGAAAACAGTTTCTTGAGCAAGCAGTGACCCTAAAACGTTTCTTTTAATGCCATCGAGAATTATGGCGGGGTACAGATCGCCACCGATCAGTGCATCTATTTGACCATTGTGAAAGAAGTGTGGATCTGCCAATTGAAAATCTGGCAGAGTCTGGCACACAGCTGGGTCAATCGAAACAGACGGCAAATTTCCAGTAACGCGTGAAAGCATAAAAGCAGTGGCTTCAATCTGGAATTGTCTATTTCTAGGAGAACTGAGTATCAGATCACAAGCTTTCGAAACCTGTGCCGAAACTGCGTTATTTACGCCCGAAATTTGAGCATTGACTTCCCGAGTAGGGAGCTTTAAAAGCTTCTGTAAACGCTCGGAGACAAACGTACCTTCAGAGCCAGAATCGATAAGCGCTCTGGTTGTATACGCTGCTCTTAAGTGACATATGGTCACCATTGCTGTACCAAGCAATACGTGCTTAGTACTCGAAGCAAAGCATGTCTGGATGTCGTTACTAGTGGACTGTATTTGTGTAGAATGAGATTGAGTGTTAGAGCCCGAGGGATTGGGTCGCGAATTCGACTTGCTTGAGTCTACACTCAAAGCAGGGGCAGAGGCTGGAGTCGAGTTGCGATGCAAAAGAGTATTGTGACGTTGCTTGCACGTTGCACAAGTATACGTACTTTTGCACTCTTTTACTTCATGAGAGTTTGCTAAGCAGTTGATGCAAAAGTGATGCTTTCGAACAACTGCTAAGCGCTGTTTAGCATCCATTTTTAAAAATTTCGTGCAATAACGCAGCGCATGTTTTTCCGACGAACAAATTTTGCAATTGGCCGAGGTTATCTTTACCTGATAATTATTAAGCCGTTTGCTAGAACTAGCGCTTTGATTTAAAGTGGCTGGCAAGGAATTTTGCCGGGGAATCGCACCACTAGAGCTGCGAATATCAGAAACAGTTTCAAGTGTCTGAAACCTGCTTGTCAAGAAGGAATCGAGGTCTTTCCATTTAGGGATTTCATTTTTATTTTGAATGGACTGCTCCCACAAAGAAAGTGTGACCACAGGCAATCGTGTAGAACATAAGTACACTAAGATTGCATCCCAATTTGAGATATCAACATTGTGTGTTTGAAGCGCAAAAATACAACTGTTAATATCTCTTTGAAGTTTTTTGAGCTCAGCGCCAGACTCTTTTGGCACTTGAGGCAAATTAAAAAGAACTTTAAGCTGGCTATTGACAAGGATACGTTTATTTTCGTACCTGTCAGACAAGTTTTGCCATGCTTGCATGAAACCATCATTTGTCAAAGGAGATTTCCGCACAATCTCCTTTGCTTCACCACGAGTTTTTTGATTTAAGTGGAAAAGTTTTTCCACTGGACCTAGCCGCGAGTTGTTTATGTAAATGGCCGTAAACATGTTCCTAAAGGACGGCCACGATAGGTAATCGCCGTCGAAAACCTCTGTATCGCAAGGTGGTACAGCCATGCTGTGACCAACTTCTGGCAAAGGAACATCGACGACTCTTTGCTTAGGTTTTTTCTGAGAAAACTCAGAAATTTTTCCTGCCACGCGAAGATAAGCTTGGTAGCAGGTGCGATACTTATTTTTGATTGAATCAATTTCACTTTCTTGATTCACTTCGGCTAAACAAGCTTCATAGGAAACTTTAATTTTCCTCCACTGAGCCTTGAGTTCATCATTTTCAGCCTCTAAGGAGAAAACGTTATGCTCTTCAGCATTATTAAATTCAGATATGAATTCGATGAACGAATCAGACAGACGGATGAAACTCTTTAGTTGTGTCATATTTTAAAATGAAAAACTAATAAAAATAAGTTTTAGCACAAAAAAGCAAAAAAATTAAGTGTAAAATACAAATATATTTCACCGAAATAAGTGATTTTCACAAAAAATCGCAACAATAAATAGCGAATTGAGAAAAAAACAAAAAAAAAAAAATTAAAAATTTTCGAAGTATATGACAATGAAAAAAAATTTCAGCACAAAAAGTCAAAAATTTAAAACGAAATACAATTAAATTTCACTGAAATAAGTGCTTCTCACAAAAACCGCAACAAAAAATTAGCGAAATAAAAAAAATCTGAAAAATGTTTCCAAAAATATTAAGAAATATATTCAAAACAAATAAAAAAATTCCGATTTGTCCGTAAAATAAAAAATTATTACAAAAAAACACAATTATATTGCGGAGAAAATTTAATTGCAACGTATTTCTATAAAAAAAATAAAAATATCCTTTGAAATGTTAAAAAAATATTTTTTGGCTCACTGTGAATTTTGCTCACAATATGTATTTGAATCGAGAAGCAAAAAAAAAAAAATTCACTATACAAAATATTTTTTACCAGTCAAAAAATCTTTTCAATCCACTGTGCAAATTTCTAACAAAAACGCAATTGAAAATTTTTGCCCGAAATTTAATCACCTTAGTCCCACTGTGCAAGTAGTTTACTCTCACTAGCAAGTAATACCACAAGAACAACAATGTTAAGGTTAACGAACTGACCAGCACAAGTTGCCGTCAAGGGGAACACAATGGAAATTGAAACAATTTTTTGTAATTTTTTTTCTTCTTGCGATCCCGCAATTTTTCGTCTTGCAAAAAAAGGCAAGAGAAACTGAAAACGATTTTTTTTTTTCCTCGAAATGTACTAACAAAAAAAACCGTACACAGATTTATGCAAAAAAAATGTCATAAACTTTACGTATGTAATATGCATATATTGGCGCCAAAAATAAATTGTTACACATGTATGTATGTATAAAAAATTTTACATATACGATTTTCCGATTTCTGTTAAACTTCTTTAAATTGGCTTTTTCAATATATGCAAATTTCACACAACACGAAAAACTCACTTTGCGAACCGAAAAAATTGACGGAATCCGAACCGAGATTTTGGGAAAAATGGTTTTATATAAAAAGTATATAAACCAATCACTATTTTTTCGAACTTTAAAATAACAAAAACCACCACATACCTTTATTTTCTTTGTTTTTTAAAGAAAAATATAACTCAATTTAAAGTTGCAATTTGCCGACGGCAAACGGATGATCTTCTTGTTGTTGTTAGGCTGCTGCTGATGATGCTGCAGCTGTTGATGCTAGTTAAGCGGTGTTTATAAAAATCACTTTTTTTCACTTTTTAACTATGTTTATTATATATATGTTGGAGTAAAATATAACTTGTTCTAATAATTATATTTTTTTAATATGAAGGAGGCGAAAGATCTGTTCACTGGGAGGCTTTGAAATGTTTGTCAGATACGAAAAAGCATAGATAGTGAACAGAACAAAAGTTTCTGTCTGTTAAAAAAATATTAAATTAAATTTTATAAAAAAAAAGCAAATAGAATTTTGAATAAATTGAAAATTCTATCATCAGAAGTGGGATAGTGCACGCGTTTCAAGCCTGTATAATAAAAAATTTTCGTGTTTATTTCAATATGACGGAACAAGATACGGATTCCGGAAATCAATTGAACGAAGAAAGAGTGAGCTCCGAGTCTGCTACTAATGCGTCAAATGAAAATTTTGTCATTACTGCGGAAGCGTTAAACAAAATTTTAGAATCGTCTCAACGTAAGCAAACGTGCAAAGAGCTAGTTGGTTTCCCATGTTTTGATCCAGACCATTCTCGCGTTGATATTCATAAATGGTGCGCAGATGTTGATGCAAGAGTGGAGCGTGACGGTTTAGAAAATTTTGACATCATTCCCAGGATTCAAGTTTCCTTGCAAGGTAGAGCAAAATTATGGTACGATAAATATGGGTACCAGCATTACCGTTGGGCAGATTTACGCGCTTCTTTAAATCATGCGTTTTCGAGTGGCACAGATATTGTAGTGCAACTACGGAGAGTTGCTAATTCTGAAAGCAGTGAATTCGTGTCATATACCGACTTCGTAATGGAAAAAGTTTCGCAAATTAATAGACTGGCTTTTGATATACCAGAAGATAAAATTGTCAAAATTATTATTGGTTGTATATCTGAGGTGAGTTTGAGGAATTCACTGACATTTGTCATGCCCTCTTCTGTACAAAGTTTGATTGACCATTTGTCGTCTATTCGAGAAAAACCTTTGCGAAAACAAGAATTTACACCACGACATTTACAAGAAGGGAGTCGCAGATCAGTACCAACAAGCTACCTGTTTCACTCAAACGAAAGCGAACAGAGGATGAGAGACGATGCTTTGAATGTGGGAAAAAGGGGCATATACGAGCTAATTGTACCGAAAAAAGGTTAGCAAGTGATTTAAATGCACAGAGTGGATCAAACAAAGCTGCAGGAAAAAGCACAAAGTGCTCGTTTTGCGGAAAATCTGGTCATGATGAGACAACATGCTGGGCTAAGCAAAGAGCAGAACGAAAAAATGTTAACCTCTGCAAAGATGATGTGTTTTCAAATAATTTCACTCCAGTAGTCATCAGTGGAAAGTTGTATCGCTGCCTTCTTGATACAGGTTCTGATTGCTCGTTAATAAGATCTGACATTGCTGATAAGATACCTGTTAGAAGAAGCATTCATTTTCTGTCTGTGCAAGGAATCGGAAGAGAGCCTGTTTTACTCACCGAAAGACTTGAAGCAATTGTTGAATTTGAAGACCTCATTGTTGAAGTTACTTTTTATGTGATAGACGAAAAACATTTACAAAATGAAATAATTATTGGCAGAGATGTTTTAAAAGATCCTACTTTAACAATTACAGTGAATGCTAATGGATCAAATTTACACCGCAGTAAGTCTGTACTATGCTCAAAATTCATAAAAAATGTTGCTCCAAGTACTGATTTGTCGATGTATAATATGAAAAAATTGAATATTGTCTTAGCTAAGTATTCTAATAGGCTTATAACAGGTTTTCCTACCTCAAGAGTAACTACTGGCTCTCTCAGTATTCGTTTGTTAAAAGATGCAAATGTTTATTATCGACCATATCGAATGGCGCACAGTGAACGGGAGATAACAAAAGATATTATTTCAGATTTGCAGTCGAATGGTATTATAAGAGAAAGTCATTCCCCATTTGCGAGTCCAATGATTCTTGTTAAAAAGAAAAATGGCCAAAACCGCCTTTGTGTCGACTTTAGAGCACTGAATAAAATCACTATAAGAGATCGTTATCCGTTACCCAGAATTGAGGATCAGCTTGACGAGTTATCTGGAAACAAATATTTTACATCCTTGGATATGGCTTCTGGTTTCCATCAGATTCCAATAGCTGAAGATTCAATTGAAAAAACCGCTTTTGTCACTCCCGATGGGCATTACGAGTACTTGTGTATGCCGTTTGGACTAGTTAACGCTCCTGCAGTATTTCAGCGGGCAATCAATGTGGAATTAGGAGAACTTAGAGGTAAATTGGCTTTAGTTTATTTGGATGATGTTTTAATAGCATCAAAAACCATCGACGAGGGCCTTGAAAAACTTGACGTAGTACTGAAAGCGTTAGTGGGGAGTGGTTTTTCTTTAAACTTAGACAAATGCAAATTTCTTCAGACAACTATAGAGTATTTAGGACGAGAAGTATCTGCAGAAGGAATCAGACCAAGTAAATCTAAAATTGACGCATTAGTGAGTTCTCCATCGCCGAATAATGTAAAGCAAGTACGTCAATTTATGGGATTGGCAAACTATTTTCGAAAATTTGTTCCGGAGTTTTCCGCAAAAACTTCTTGCATAACAGCGCTGACAAAGAACAATACACAGTTCTTATGGAATGAAGAGTGTGAAGCCGCAAAACGATATATAATAGAACAATTAACTACTCGACCCTTACTTGTATTATTTAACCCAGAGCTCCCAACAGAATTGCATACTGACGCTAGTGCTCTTGGCTATGGAGCTATTTTGTTTCAGCGTGTTAATGAACGTTTGCATGTAGTTGCTTATTATAGTCAAGCAACTAAATCATATGAAACTAAGTATCACAGCTATGAATTAGAGACGCTCGCCGTCGTAAATGCCGTGAAACATTTTCGACATTACCTTTTAGGAGTAAAATTCTTGTTGGTTACTGATTGCAATGCTCTGAAGGCAACTAAAGAGAAAAAAGATTTATTGCCACGCATTGCTCGTTGGTGGATTTTTCTTCAGGATTTCGATTTTGAAATAGTTTATAGAAAAGGGAAAACGTTATCGCATGCTGATTACTTAAGTCGTAATTTACCGTCAAAAACCTGTTACCAAGTGAATAGTTTGTCCGAAACTTGGTTACATGTTGAGCAACAAAATGATCCTGTTGTAGTAGAAATTATTGACAAAATCAAAAGCGGGGACACTAACATATTAGCGCAGTATTCACTCAAAAGTGGGCTTTTGTATAAAAAGCTTGGAAACACTAACAAACTTTATGTACCACAACATTGCCGATTGAGTCTTATGAGACGTTTTCATGAAGACAATTGCCACGTTGGGTGGGAGAAGACGCTGATGAAAATGCAAGAACATTTTTGGATGCCGCACATGACTAAAAACATCAGAAAATTTGTTGAATCGTGTTTAATTTGTCTTATAGCTAAAAGGCCGTCTGGAAAGAAGCAGTGTGAGCTTCATCCAATTGAAAAGAAGCCGATTCCGTTTGATGTTGTGCATGGTGACTTTATGGGGCCTTTTGAAGGAAAAGATTATCGATATATTTTTATAATCATCGATGCATTTACAAAATTTGTAATTTTGTTTCCATGTAAAACACTTCAAGCTACAGAAACCGTAAAGATGTTCTACAATTTTGTGATGCTGTTCGGTGCCCCTAGTAAGCTTATAAGTGATAGAGGCACTAACTTCACCAGTGGAGAATTTAAAAATTTGTGCGTATCTCTTGGAATAACACACCATTTAATCGCACCTGGTGTCAGTAGGGCAAATGGGCAAGTGGAACGGTATGTGGACACTGTAGCTAATTTATTAGGAATAATTTAGAAACAAATATCGAATGGACAAATTTTGTTAGTCGCATACAATTAGCTCTTAATACAACAGTCAATAAAACCACAGGATTTTCTCCACTAAAGATATTGACAGGAATTGTGGGACGCACTCCGGATGTTGGCGCTCTTCTGACAGAATTAGAAGTTGAACCACAATACGATGACGTGGAGGCAATACGCAAACTTGTCAGTGAACGAACAGAAGAAAACGCTAAACGCATGAAAATCCGATTTGACTTAAATAAGTGTAAGCCAACTCAGTTAAAGATTGGTCAAAAGGTAGTGTATTGCAGTAATCAGATTCGAAAATCGAAAACGCAGCCATATTATCGTGGCCCTTATGAAATAGTAGGCGTTTTGCCTAATGATCGCTACAAGATGAAAAAAGAAAACGGTGGTACTATTGTTGTTGCTGCAAGAGAGGTTATTCGCCCTATATGTGAAGTCACATCTGAGGAGAATATCAATAACTAAAGGTATATTTGGTCGTTTTCGTTTGAATTGAATTCATGAGCAAGCTTAAGCTTAGTTTATGTAGAAGTTGAAAATTGTTTCTGAGACATTTTTGAAATTAAATTAAATGAAGTTGTGGACAAGCTGAAGATTGCCTCTGAGCCACTAACTTCGGCAAATTCAGTTTGGTAATGAATTTTTGTATAGCTCTAGTTTGATGGATTGAAATTGGTAGTTTTTGGTAGAGCTGATGAGTAATCAAAGTGAAAGTAAGTTGAGAGTTTAATCGAAGTTGTGGACAAGCTTAAGATTGCCTCTGAGCCATAAACTTCGGCAGATTCATTTTGGTAATGAATATATGAGTTTAATTTGAGGAGTTCAAATTAAAAGTATTTACGTGCAAACAAGCTTAAGATTGCCTCTGAGTTGCTATTCGAAAAGTCATGTTTGAGGAAGTACTTAAACGTTTTAATTTTTTTGTTACAGAAATGATTGCATTGCATTGGGTGATGGGTTCATGAAACCCGAAGAATGCTGTGAAGTTTGAAAATAATGAATTTTGTTTTATTTTTTTTGCAAATTTTGTTTTTGCAGTTGTTATGTTTGTTAAATGAATTTTGGTTGTTGAACAAGTTTGTGTTGTTTTTCTTTAAATAAATTTATTAGTGAGAAACTATTAATCAATCGAGAGCGATGATTTAGCAGGATGGCCGTGTTGGAGTAAAATATAACTTGTTCTAATAATTATATTTTTTTAATATGAAGGAGGCGAAAGATCTGTTCACTGGGAGGCTTTGAAATGTTTGTCAGATACGAAAAAGCATAGATAGTGAACAGAACAAAAGTTTCTGTCTGTTAAAAAAATATTAAATTAAATTTTATAAAAAAAAGCAAATAGAATTTTGAATAAATTGAAAATTCTATCATATATATATAATTTATACATATTTTTCACTTTTTTTTAAAAAAGCTTTGCTTTTTGTTTCCACAAAATTCACTCGCGGCGAGTATTGAAGTTTTTTTTTTCCAAAAAAAGTTTTAATTTTCCAAAACACCGACTGCGCGGCATACAAAAACGGCTCGATAGGACCAATGAATATTTCCGGGGGAAATTAAGGGAGGAAAAACTAAACTTTTGAAAACTTTAAAATAAAAACTGGGACAAATGACGGAAAAAAGAAAACACTCGCGGAGTTCGATTTAAATGGTAGACTTTATTGTTTCATCGACATGAGAACAATGTCGTTCAAAAAGGGAGCGAGAAGCGCTGCCCACACACGAATTTAAGAAGAAAAAGGAAAGAGGAAAAAACATAGAAAAAACCTTAGTGAACTAGAATGAACACAGCTGTGCGAGCACAGGGTGTTCATTGCTGGTGTCAACAACCTTGTATGGTTTAGGAGTTATGACCATATCAAATTTAAAATTTAATGCGATGCCACGCCCCCTGGTGAGCATTTACAAAGTTCAAGCTCATTCTTCATTGCATGATAATATCTAACATTATCCGAAGTTTCATTAAAATCGCTGTAGCCGTTACCGAGAAAAAGTTTTGCCCGTTCCAAACATACATACAATGTACATAAGTACATAAGTACATGCAATATAATTTTATCTCGTATAAGAAGAGAAGATTTAGTGTATTATACAAGCAATCATTCTAAAGTTTAGCACCAGAATGTTGGGTATTAAATTTACCAAATAAATTCTCTGTTTTGTTAAACAATTGCAAAAAATACCGGTGGATTTTTATTTATTTTAGTTTTTATTTAATTAAAACCTATCAATTTAAAAAGTCAAATTTTTTAATAATAAGAAATTAGATTTAAAAGATTAATTGTAATCAAATTCATAAACTTTTCGTTAGCCTTCCAACTCTTTATGTTGTTGGTTGTTCATTACTGACAGACAAAGCTATATATATGTTTCCAACCATACTTTATTTGCTCTAATAAATTTCGACTTGTTGTTTCCTTGTTTTTACCAGCGACATTCAATATTCCTGGGTGCTAACACAATCAGATCTTGCAAAATTTTTGAATTTTAGCCATTCTTCAAACAATTTGAAGTTAATTGTTTTGGACATATCTGAAGAAAAAAGTGCCAAAAATGTATAAGGCTGCAAGATGGCATTAATTTTTTTTTTTTTTTAATTATTAAAGTGCAGTATATAGACTACCAAACGCGATACATTTTAATATCTGCAATTTTTTTTGAAGTTTCGATGAACTTATTTTTTTCAGTCAAAAACACTGTACATCTAAGGAATGGTTTAATTGATAATAAAAAATATGTATAAGCTTACCGCTTTTTCTTGTAGAAGTTATATTGTGGACAATTCAATAACAGGTTGAGAAAATAAATTAAAACAAACTAAGCTGCGATATCGACCGGAAAACATCGATTTTTTGAACATCGATGTTTTCTGAATTAACCATCGATGTTAAGGAAACATCGCGAAAAAAAAGATCGATGGTTGGCAACATCGATTACTTTTTTAATTCGTTACAAACTCTCACGAAACGAATCAAATATGTCTCAACCTTTTTTCAGATCATAGTACAGTAAAATTAAATACATAAGGGAGAATCACCGGGTCACACTGCTCCTGAACAAACGATAGGTTGCATAAAAATGCCATAACAAACGAACAATGCCCCTTTATTCGTTACCGTTCACTGAGTAAAAACCAACTTTATTTGAAATCTTAGCTGCTTCTTTTTTGAAAATATGCATAGTTTAACATTTTTACCTAGGTGTAACCATTTTAAAACGATCAAGATTTTTTTGAGTGAGAAAAATTACTACCAAATATTTTTTCAAAATTTAAAAAAATGGCGGAGATATTGGACTTTGAAATTTTAAGGTTAGTTTTTTTTGAGAAGCTGTAACTTTAGTTGCATTTATCCAATTCTAAATTTTATGGTGTCAAATGATTTATTTGTCTTGAAACAGTCTTTAAAATAAAAAATTAGCAAAAACTATTTTTTTTTATATTGTTTACACTGAAAAAAAAAAATTTTAAATAGAGTTTCCCATAATTACGGTGACCATTTATTTGAAACTGAAATACAGAACAAAAAAAAAAAAAAAAAAGAATACAATTTGTATTTATTTTTTATCGAATTTCAATGTATATGTACATTAGTGTGAGCCAAATTTTCCCACGACCAACCGTCTACCGGAAACGTAATCTGCAGAATATTTTTCAAATCAGCCATAGGTCTAAGATCAATATCAAGCTCTCGCTTTTAACGAGAAGTTTTTGAATCATAACATTCATATATCAATCATTGGTTTTATCACCTTTCTGAATCCATTTTTATCATGAGAGAATTTTAATATTCAGGCCGAGTTTTGAACAGGTTTTCTTGAAAAGTGGTCGAAAATTCTGAAAAATTTTTTTGAAATAAGACTTTCTGATCAAAAAATTAGAAATCGCTTTATTTTGGTGTTTAAAGACCAAGTCAAAAATCTTCATCGAGATCACTGTCGCGTAAAAAGTTGTTCAGGTTCAAAGGTCACGAGGATATCTGCAAAAAAGACTTTTAATGCGGAAGTGATATGGATGATGACTTTTGATATTTATTATTAAACACCAAATAAAGATTCCAATCAAAAAATTGCTGTCTCATTCAAGATAAAAACAGATTCAGAAAGTTGCCAAAACCAATAATATTATTTTTTTTTTTTTTTAAGATACAATAGCGTTTTCTAAAGAAGGTATCTTTTTAATATAAAAATGTTGGAGAGCAATCTTCACGTTAAAAATCGGGGGCTCGATATTCATTTAGGACCAATGTTTTACTGGCCAAATTTTCTTGGAATTTTCCGTAGATTACTTTTCCGTTAAACGCTTGGTCATATCTTTTCCATCCGAACAATTTATATAGATTTGAGATCATTAGAACAAATTATCATTAGAGTAAACACTGTTACCGACACCTCTTTTTTCATTTCAAATTTGTGTTTGTAAGCAATATTTGTATACACGTTGGTAACATTATTTCGATTTTGCTCGTTTATTTTTATTTAATTTTTTGCAAAATACAGAACAAATACAGAACACTTTCTGAAATACAGAACATTTCTATGATTAAAAAATTATACAGAACAGAGGCCTCAAATACAGAACTGTTCTGTATAATACAGTACGGTTGGTCACCCAAAATTTAAAAAAATGGCGGAGAAATTTTTAGGTTAGTTTTTTTTTTGAGTTGCATTTATCCATACTCAATTTTATGGTATCAAATGATTTGTCTTGAAACAGGCTTTAAAATAAAAATTTAGCAAAAAATTTTTTTTTTTTACACTGAAAAAAAAAAAACTTAAATTGAGTTTTCCATAATACGTCATTTTTGATATTTTTTATTTTTCTTGCAAAAAAAGCTATAGGTGTAACTTACCAGTCCTCCAAAAATTGGAGTTGACCCACCAGTGGTTCTCCAGAAAAACAATAAAATGTGGCTTCTACCGCAATTTTTCAATACAATTTTTTGAATTTATAATTTTTAATTAAACGATAATATGAATTTGAAAAAAGTGCGTTAGCACTTTCAAGAGTACTATACAAGCAAAAAAACAGTCAATAAACTAACTTCAGCATTTGAGAATTTAATTTCATAAAAATTTTGAATTGAAAAAATGTACTGAAAAATTGCGGAAGATACTACTTTTTATTGTTTTTCTGGAGAACCACTGGTAGGCCCACTCCAATTTTTGGAGGACTGGTAAGTTACACCTGTAGCTGCTTTTGCAAGAAAAATAAAAAATATCAAAAATTACATATTTTGGGAAACTCAATTTAAGTTTTTTTTTTTTTTCAGTGTAAAAAAAAAAAAATTTTTTTTTGCTAAATTTTTATTTTAAAGCCTGTTTCAAGACAAATCATTTGATACCATAAAATTGAGTATGGATAAATGCAACTCAAAAAAAAACTAACCTAAAAATTTCTCCGCCATTTTTTTAAATTTTGAAAAAATATTTGGTAGTAATTTTTCTCACTATGCTACTACTAATTATGCCAATTTATAGCCAAATCGGGTGCCATCAAAAAAATCTTGATCGCTTTGAAATGGTTTACACCTAGGTAAAAATATAAAATTATGCATATTTTCAAAAAAGGAGCAGCTAAGATTTCAAATAAAGTTGATTTTTACTCAGTGAACGATTACGAATAAAGGAGCATTGTTCGTTTTTTGTGGCATTTTTATGCAACCTATCGTTTGTTCAGGAGCAGTATGGGGTATAAGACGGGTTTTGCTTTTGAGGCTAAACTTGTTATTTATTTTACTGCTCATAAACTTGTAGTTTGTAGCAGGCATATGTACATACATGCATAAAAAAAGTTTTATAAACAAAACCCTGTCGGAAGAAGCGAGTTAGTTCGCAAAACGTTCTAACTCAAAACTAGTTTTCCACTATCCCTAGCCTTTCACGAACTCATCCGAAACTACTCCAAGCGAATGCAGGTAAAGACTAGTTCGTGCGTTCTCCCACTAAACTCATTATAAACTAAAACAGACAATACACTCGCAACTACTCCAAGCGAATGTAGCAGAAGTCACTTTAATATACTCCAAGCGAATGTGTAAAAGGAAAGTTGCCGTAAAATTTAGAATTTTTCTATTTGAAAAAAAAAAAATAAAAAATTTTGAAAACTTAGTTACTTTTGAAATTATTGATTTGTCAAATTTCTAAATATGTTTTGATTTTCAGTTATAAAGTTAACTTTGTGCAAGCTGTGAAAGTGAATTGAAAGTGAAGGTGCATTTTAGTTTAAAAGAACAAAAAAAAAAAATGTCGAAAAGAGGCTTAAGTTCAAGGAACCTTCGAAGGATTATTAAAAGGAAAAAAGAAGAACTTCTTACAAAACTTTACACGAAAGAAGTTGAAGAAAATTTAAGTGAAAACAGTGGCGACAGTGAAAATGAAAATATGAGAGCAAACACATCGCATGCTCGTCATGAGGAAAATAACGACGACATAATTTTAAATATAAATACCGATAACTTAAAATTAACTCTAAAAGAAAAACTGAGAGATTTGTACTTAAAGTATAGGCCATCCCGACAGTTTTTTGAAGAGCTATTGAGAATATTAAAAGACGAAAAACATGACGTTCCTCTGTCCCTTAGCTCCCTTCTACCAGAAAAAGAAAAATTTGCTATTAAACCAGTTTCTCCTGGCACATTCTGCTATTTTGGATTAGCTAAGCAGTTTTTAAAAATAAAAAATGTTATTTCGACCAGTAACGAAATAGTTATTGACATTAATATCGACGGAATACCATTATATAAAAGCTCAAGTGTGCAGCTTTGGCCAATATTAATTAAAATAGTTAACATGCCTAATATATCAGTTAAACCTGTTGGTGTATACTTAGGAAAAAAAAAACCTGAGAACAGTGCAGATTATTTGGCTGATTTCGTTGAAGAAATAAAACACTTTTTAGATAACGGTGTAAAAATAGACGAAATCAATATTCCTTTCAAAGTTAGGGCTCTTATTTGTGATGCACCAGCTAGGGCTTTTACATGTGGCACAGTATCGCATACATCGTCACATGGATGTATAAAATGCACACAAGTAGCTAAAAAAATAAACAAGTCCCTAACTTATAGTACGACATCAGGCATCCTTCTTTCTGACACAGATTTCAATGAAAGAAAATATTTATTACACCATAAAAAGAAATTTTATAAAGAAGAGTCGCCTTTTGAAAAGCTAGGTTTAAATATGGTGACTCAGGTTCCCTTAGACCCTATGCATTTAGTAGATTTAGGCGTAATGCGAAAATTTTTAAAGAGAATTTGGAAAAATAAATTAGTTAACAATATTGACCAGGACAGCAAAGACAATATATCGAAGCAATTGAAATCATTGAGCAATCTTGTACCCCAAGAATTTCAACGCAAGCCGAGAGGATTGGAAGAAATTGCGTATTGGAAAGCAACTGAGTTTCGTTGCTTTTTATTTTACATTGGCCCCTTAGTTTTAAGAGATAACATTGAAGATGACTTGTATTATGAATTTTTACTACTCCATTGCTCCGTTAGATTGCTAAGTTGTCCTAAGAACTATTTGAAAAATATTGATATCGCCAATAAAATGATTGAGCTATTTGTATTTAATTTTCCTACAATTTTTGGACGTAACAGTGTGTCTTACAACATTCATGGGCTTTTGCATTTGGCGGAATGTGTTCAAAATTTCGGACCCCTTATAAACTTTTCCGCGTATCCTTTTGAAAATTTTCTACAAATATTTAAAAAATATGTTAAAAAGCCATCAAAAATTTTAGAACAAATTTCACATGCAGTCATGAACATAAACTTCATACGAAGATTGGAGCCTATAGAAATAAAACGTATTAACAAAAATAAGTCAACTCTCAGTGTAAAAAATTATGTTTTAGGTACGGCAAGTCCTGATAATTACTGTTTGATTGAACCATACATCCCAATAAAAATTGATTCTTTTCGGGAAGATGAATTTGGTAGGGGAAGGTGGGGAATCGTGGGCCACGTTTTTATTTTGTTAAATATCTTCAAAAAAAATAAAAAATTTCGCAAATTGTAATATGGTATGTTATTCTACATGAAGTTAGGTAACTTTTGATTATTACACTTTCTAACAATTCTTTTGATTTTTCCGACTTTTCGTGGTTTGAAAAAAATTAGTGTTTTTGCAATTTTCAAAAATGGTGGGGAATCGTGGGCCACCGCCGTAATTAAGTAAAAATCAAACAACTATGATGCAAAACTTTATTGAATTAGTTGAAATGACAAGTAAAGTTATTTTAATCGACAAAATGAAGAAGAAGGGTTATGCACGATCAATCATATACGCAATTTGGGAAATAGGAAAATTTGATACAAAATATGTATTTATTGTTTTATTTATTGATTCACAGCCTCCATTTTGCATAAAACATGATAAACACAACATACAAATGTGTATTGATACGAAAATTGTCAAAACACGGGTGGCCCACGAAGTGGCTCACGATTCCCCACAAGCTACTTTTTGCAAAACAACGGCGTGTAATTGACTTGTTGAAGTGTCATGCAAAATTACTTTTGTATGTTGAAAGGCAAAGGTCTAACGATAATAAACAACATATTTACCTGTGTTTTGTCGTAGCAATTCGTCCAAGAATGATGGAAATCAAACACGCAAAAAAAGTTTTGCAGATACTTTTTTTTGGGCGAGTATTGTACAAAGCAAATAAAACGCGTACGTTTGTCAACAACCAATGTAAAAATAAGTTGAGGCTAAGAGAAAACGATTACAGTTGCATTTAACTATTTATCGCGACATACTGCCAAAAGGTGGCGGTGGCTCACGATTCCCCATGGCCCACGATTCCCCACTTTCCCCTATATGCATCATCGGACGTCGATTAAGAAACATTCAGCCCTTTTTCAATGAACCCATTGATTCCCTTGATCTCGGGATATCTCTGGTAGATTCTATTCCATTGCCACTTTTAGAAAGTTTTAAATTATGCTTCTTTGACTGTAAATTATTTAGTCTTCCATACAATGATAAACTACTTTTAATTCCAATGCTGCACGGACGAATCTAAAACCAATCCTTAGCACCACTTACACATTTTCTTATTACTTACATTAAGGCAACTTAAAATTATTTAAATAACATATAAAAGAGAACTCAATGTTACTATGTCGTCGTCGCCACCAAGAAAAATCATGCGCCTTAACGAAGAAGACTCCTGTAAGGGCTGCAAAAAATTGAGAAAAGATATCAAGGAGCTTACAAGTAAGTTATATATTGAATACGTATGTTCTCGAGAATGTATTTCGAAAATCGTATATGATTAAAGAATTATTGACCAGAAATGTGTTGGCCGACCTATAATTGAAATTTCGTGGGTGCATCACATTTTTCTGACTCAGATTGCATATTGTTTTAAATGGCATGAACTTCTTCAATTGGGTCCTTACTTTCCAAATTATCATTCATTCAAATTAAGGGCTGGTCAATAGTTTTTTCCTTTTTTTGTGACTTTTTATTGTCACTAATTAGTTTTTTTTGTTTGAAGCTAAAATGGAAGATCAAAATAAAATAATTTTGGAAACGCTAGCGAAGCAGACGGGACTAATTACCAAACTGGTTTCCGAGGAAAATGAAGCAGGAGCCATAGGAGCAAACTTCCCGTTGTGCAATGAAAAAGAACTACAGGACGCAGACCAAATTATATGCTTTAATCGACAGATTTATGTAAGAAAGAAATCAAATTTTTTTAAAGTAAATTTTTCATATTTTCATTAATAGGTAAAAGCAATTAGAAACAAACTTGGTGGTAAAATTGCAAGGAATTTAGAAAACATTCTTCATAGAGATGTTGTCATCATGTATAACGTGGATGGCACCCATGGAAAAAAACGGCTAAAAGATTTTAAAAATCTTTACAGTGCAATCATGGGTAAGTCTTATGACGCTTGAGATCATTGTTTTTCAAAAAGTAAATAAATTTAAATATTTCAGATGCTATACCAGATGCGGAAAAAGAAAACGCAATTAGAAAAGCATTTCAAATAGTCAAAAAGCGTCATTTTCGACAAATTTGTACAAAAAATAAGGATACACCATAGAAATATATTAATATTACAACTTTTATACTTATCTTTCTAATCATATGATAAAAATTTGATATGAAAATAACTTAACTTTTTTTATTGTTCTAAACTATGAATTGTTATGTTACTCTGAACTTTAATCCTAATATTGTTTTTTATTAAAAGTTATAAAAAAATCGAAACCAATGAAGTCCTAATTTTCCGAAACTTGACGTTACTCATTTAAATTGTACTTTTTCAACTGAATCGTTTGATGCAGAAAGCGCGATAGACGAAAAACGTGCTTTAAGTTTCTAAAAATATAAAATTTGTACAAAATTGTTGCTGAACTAAGTTTAATAGTCCGCTGAAATTAGACTGCAATGATCAAAAAAACTTGGAGCCATAAATTTTTTAATTGGAATCGCTTCATTTTGATGTTTCAGAACAAAAGCCGGCATCGAAGTCACTGGCGCATAAAGTTATTCAGGCTCAAGGGTTGCGAAAATCAGTATTTCGCATATATCTTGCTAACGGTTAATTTTACAGAAAAATTGTTAGCCACAAGTTTTAGCTCAGAAAATTTGCAAGAGAAAAGTTGTCATGATTGTTTACGTACGATTTATAGTTTATTAGTTATAGAAATTTGATTTTTAACTAGCCCAATCATGACAATTAGTACATTCATGAAGATTGGCTTACAACTTGTTACACTGAGTGCAGGGCGGTACAATTCATACGATTTTATTTCCAATGTTTGGTTTGAAACTATTCCAAACGAATGCGTATCGAGATAATTGCTATAGGCTGCTTTGTAAAGACTGTTCTGCGACTAGTTACATCGAATGCAGAGCGGTACAATTCATACGATTTTATTTCCAATGTTTGGTTTGAAACTATTCCAAACGAATGCGTAGCGGTATTATTGCTACAGGCTGCTTTGTAAAGACTAGTTTGTGACTAGTTACACCGAATGCAGGGCTGTACAATTCATACGATTTTATTTCAAATGGTTGGTATGAAACTATTCCAAACGAATGCGTAACGAGATAATTGCTACAAGCTGCTTTGTAAAGACTGTTTTGCGACTACTTTCACCGAATGCAGAGCGGTACAATTGACTTGCTCCTAGGACAAGCCCATGTAAAAATCATTAGTTCATTGTATGGGAAACGAGTCAGTTGCAGACTAGTGTTATCTTGTTTGGAAATAGTTTTTGTTTAGTGATGGACTAGACCAATTTCCCACAGGGAATAGCTCGTTACATTAGTGGAATCTTATACTAAGTAATACAAATATATAGAAATAAGTTGCAAATTTGAAAAATTACAAGTTAGCTATTACATATTAAGTAATCTCAATCTTAAGCTATTCACGGTGTAAAAAATAGCATTTTCATAATATATAGGTTGACACAGCTCAAAGTCAAGAGCGGATTATTTATTACCAAAACTAATTAAAAGATTATTAAGATACAAATTGCGATATGTTGTAAATGCAGGACATACAAAAAGGAAATGTTCAAGGGGTTCTTTTGTATTTAAATTGCTTGTTATAGGTTAAACCGTTTCAGGTGTTTTATATATCGTTCGAAAGGAAAGAAATATGCACAACTTTCTCTTAAAGGACGTAGTTATTTCATCACGTGAAAATGTTATGAGCAATTTTCTGAGCACATGTTTTTTCGCAATTTGAAAATTTGTATGCAATAAAAAACAGAAAATATGAAATAAAAACATAAACTTTTATTCGTTTATCGTTACATTAATATCAATATTTGATAGTTGCACTAAATTTTGGATCGAATAAAAATGTGTCCCATACTATTACAAATTTTGTATCCGGGTGTGGGACACCTTTAAAAATGCAATGTAAATTAGAAAATAAGACAAACAAATCCTATAACTGTACGTAAAAATAAACCTTCATTCATGTTTCATTACATACATGTCGATATTTGACAGTTGCACTGGATTTGGGTTCGAAAAAAAAGTGTCTCATACCCGGATACATGACACTTTTTAAGGAATGACCAAAAAAAAATGTTTTATCCATTTATGTTTGCACAAACACATATTGTTTCACAAAGTATGTGTTAAACACTAAATGGTAACGCATGACACTTCGCATTTCCAGTTGATTAAATCAAAAATATAACACTTTGAAACATATCATAAAAAACTTTTCACAGTCGAGTTGCGTAAGCAATAGATATTTTCACTTCGGTGTTGGGTTAAAAACTTGGTCATAGCAAGAGGACAGTTCGGCAGTAGTCATATTGGCAATATTAATTTTGAATCATAGAAAAAATCTACTGCCTCATACCCGCAGTGGTCTCATACCCGGTGACTCTTCCTTACTTTTATAAATGGAAAAAATTTCTGCGGTTTTAAAGCATTACATATTTCTGTATTAATTGAAATAATCCACTTCAATTTCAAATTATAACGGCCATAACTTTTTGAATACTCTTATAAACCTAAAAAAAAAATATTAATAATTAATTTTTTTACATGCATTTTGCAACGAACCGTCCGCCAAGGTCTTGGCTCGCCGGTGTCCAAGGTTCTATTTACAAAAATTTATATTTGCAGGTGGCTTAAGTTAGTAGACGAGTTTTTAAAATTTCCGATTACTCTCCATATTTGGTTGTTTATTTGCGTAATTAATTTTTCTTAATAATAAGTTAACATTAATTGAATATAAGGAATAAAACATGGTAATGTAATTTTTATATATAATAACATTTATCTACGTCTGATGTTTCTTTTGTCGTTGGCTTTGCTGATCGTTGCTCTGCTATTCGTTGCTCTGCTGTTCGTTGCTCTGCTTGCTGGTTGTCGTGGTGGCACGTGGTTTAATTTGCTTTGCTATCCGGGGAACTCTGCCGCTGGTCTCTTTTTGCGATCGGCGGTAAATTTTATGTTGGCCTAACGGTTCCCATTTGGTGACCTTACGGAAGAACTTCGCGTGGCGATTTTAACTGTATTATAACGTTGGACTCAACCGAACAAACTTCCCTATATTCTTTTTTACGTTGTTGCTACTTTTGGTGTACGTCGCGCAGTCCCCACGCTTGGCGACTGAAACTGAACGCAGTAATTTGACGTAGGTATTTCAACGTACCAATTCCATGCTTTGCGACTGAATTCGGACGTAAAAAAACGTCGACGCCGTGCAAGCCTACGCTTAACTATGCCTACTGCGCTGTCGCTGCCTCAATATAATTGGCGACTGAAACTGAACGCAGTGATTTGACGTACGAATTCCACGCTTTGCGACTGAATTCGGACGTAAAAATGCTAACGCCGTGCCTACCTATGCTTAGCTATGTCTACTGCGCTGTTGCTACTTTGCTTTAATTACGTCGCGCAGTTGCCACGCTTGGCGACTGAAACTGAATGCAGTAATTTGACGTACGTATTTAAACGTGCGAATTCCACGCATAGCGACTGAATTCGAACGCCAAAATGCTGACGTCGTGCCGACTCTACTTCTAACTACGACTCGTTGTGGTGTTTTGTTGTAGCATATGGGTACCACGCTTAGAGACTGCGCCCATATGTTTCCACCGCTACACACGACTTTAGACTACGCTGAAAAGACACAAAGGAAAAGAAATAAAGTTAATTAGTTGTTCTTACTTCGGCTACTGTTGGTCGGCTGCTGCTGGTTGACTGCTCCCGGTGAGGTTCCCCGGTCCAGTGAATTTTATTTTTTAGAAAATAAGTGAAAGTTTACTTGATAGCGTGGAATTGATAATATTTATTCCAAAAAATTATATATACCAAAAATCAAATGTAAAAATATGACTCGTTTATTTTGAAATCGGTTATTTGACCGATAAAATTTTTTGGAATAAATATTATCAATTCCACGCTATCAAGTAAACTTTTCGTAAGAACTGAACCCAATTTTATTGAATACTGGCAGAATACCAGCCAAAACATATTATGATATTACTTTTGTCTCTATGAGAATTTTGAAAACTAAGCATAAAAATCAGACCCTGAAATAAACTTTTTTAAAAGTTTTTTTTTAAGTTTATTTAGACTATAAACTTTTAAATCATCTAGATAAAAGTTTTTAAAAACTTTAAACTTTTTGAAATAAAAGTTTTAAAAAACTTAAAAAAAAAACTTTTAAAAATAAAAGTTTTTTTTAAAAGTTTTTAAAAACTTTTATCCTTAAAGAGTTCTTTATAAAAGTTTTTTGAAAAAGTTTTTAAAAACTTTTATCCATAAAATTTTTTACATAAAAGTTTTTTCAAAAACTTTTATATACATAAAAACTTCTAAGCAAGAAGTTTTTCATGAAAGTTTTTGATGAAATCTGTCACATAAAAGTTTTTTTTTGGGAAAAAAATACCTTGAAAAAAGCCCCTGTGGATAATTACGGCCTAAAAAAATTTTATTGCAACAATCGATGGGGAAAGGTCGAAAATACATTTTGGACATGACAAGGGGAGTCCCCGACCCCTCTAAGTGACCGATTTGGGCCCATTTTGGTGAAAAAATTTTATTACACCAATCGATGGGGAAAGGTTGAAAATACATTTTGGACATGACCAGAGGAGTCCCCGACCCCTTTAAGTGACCGATTTGGGCCCATTTTGGTGAAAAATTTTTTTTTGTACCAATCGATGGGGAAAGGTTGAAAATACATTTTGGACATGACCAGGGGTGTCCCCGACCCCTCTAAGTGACCGATTTGGGCCCATTTTGGTGAAAAAATTTTATTGCACCAATCGATGGGGAAAGGTCGAAAATAGATATTGGACATGACCAGGGGTGTCCCCGACCCCTCTAAAAGACTGATTTGGGCCCATTTTGGTGAAAAAATTTTATTGCACCAATCGATGGGAAAAGGTTGAAAATACATTTTGGACATGACAAGAGGAGTCCCCGACCACTCTAAGTGACCGATTTGGGCCCATTTTGGTGAAAAATTTTTTTTGTACCAATCGATGGGGAAAGGTTGAAAATACATTTTGGACATGACCAGGGGTGTCCCCGACCCCTCTAAGTGACCGATTTGGGCCCATTTTGGTGAAAAAATTTTATTGCACCAATCGATGGGGAAAGGTCGAAAATAGATTTTGGACATGACCAGGGGTGTCCCCGACCCCTCTAAGTGACCGATTTGGGCCCATTTTGGTGAAAAAATTTTATTGCACCAATCGATGGGAAAAGGTTGAAAATACATTTTGGACATGACAAGAGGAGTCCCCGACCCCTCTAAGTGACCGATTTGGGCCCATTTTGGTGAAAAAATTTTATTGCACCAATCGATGGGAAAAGGTCGAAAATAGAATTTGGACATGACCAGGGGTGTCCCCGACCCCTCTAAGTGACCGATTTGGGCCCAATTTGGTGAAAAAATTTTATTGCACCAATCGATGGGAAAAGGTTGAAAATACATTTTGGACATGTCCAAAATCTATTTTCGACCTTTCCCCATCGATTGGTGCAATACACCCCTGGTCATGTCCAAAATCTAATTTCGACCTTTTGTTGTGTGTTGATCACACGCTGTTATAAATATTCATTGCCTACCGTAAGGGATTTGATGTTATTCATACTCAACTCAGTACTAAGGCTATACTCGCGATAGTTTTAGTACTGCCAGAGTAATAACAGCTAGCATACCTTTAGGGGCTGCTAGTAAAGAACGGTAAGCAAAAGAATTAAAGAACAGCGGGTTCAACGCGGAAGCAATCTGACCCCTATATCATAGATATGTGACTTTATTGGGCACGTCAATAAAGCCAAGTAAGATATATTTCGCAATACTGCGAAATAGTATGAAAACATATAATGTAAGTTGTAACCATACATGTATGTAGCTAGAGGCATCTGTAAACCTCTAGCTGGTAAGTGATTTTAAAATAAAGAAATCAGTTAGTGATCAGACTTGAAACAAATGTGTAGTGTTTAATTCGTTCGTGTGTTTAATTCTCTAAGTGTTCAATTTAGCCGGAGTTAGGGGCACCGTGACGGACAAGGTGATATCCAGTACAAATAGTTGCAGCCAGAAGTGGGAGGAGCAGCAGAACCAAGGGTAAGTAGCGTTAACCGAATTTAACACTGTCGTTTCTTTGTTTCATCTCTAGGTAAACAGCTCAGCTGTATTTCCCATCGCAAGGGAAATATAGCATCAACATTTTGGCGCAGCCGGTAGTCCGAGCCAGGACTACGCATCGAGGGAAGCAGAATTGAAAAAGAGAGATCAACGTTGGAGGGAATAATTCGTGGAAAGTGGTGAGTATTTTAATTAAAAAACCTTAGAAAGTCTTAGTCTACTTTGCTTTAATTTATTGCAAGTGCTGAGCCAGCTAGTAGAGGTATCAATATCGCACAGCTGTTCAGGATTAGGTAGGGCCTAATTCTATTAAGCGAATATAAATTTCGTTACATTTTGTGTGAAAAGTGGGGGAAAATATCAATACTAATGATTTGATTAATTTTAGAAAAAAATGTTATTCACAAATTGGAATTTTAAAAAAAAAATTAGTAAATTAAAATTTTAATTTTTGTTCACCGATAGACTGGCTTCCCCCACCTGTGGTAAGAAGTCAGTTGTACGATATCGGTTTCGTTTCGTTGAAAAATAATCGGTGATAAATTTCTGGAGTTTGCTCTTTTTAGTGGTTTTCGTGCTGGGTTGGCTAAGACCTTTGGTATAATCAAGTACTAAGGGCTTGGGGACCTTGTTAAGGAGACTAAAAAGAGTGAAATCCTGGTTATTTTTACAACCGAAGTAGTTCAATTCTTTTGTTCGAACGGCTTACGAACTTTGAAGCCACTTTGCAAGGGGCTGGTGTTTGTAAAGCTTTCGTTGAAGTTTTGAGCTCGAAATCGGAAAATCCTACTGGTTTAGTTTTGGGTTCCTGGGAATTATTTTCAAGTAATTCCATGGTTCCGTTTCGATCAGTAGGATTAAGCGGGAAGTAGCGGAAATAATTGAAGAAAATTTCTTTTTAAAATTTTTTTCTTCTTTACGAAGGAAATAAATTCGTATTCAGTTCTTTTCATACCAGCAACTAAAAGCTGGTATATGCAAAATAAAACGTTTCGTTTATTGTTGCGCAGGTCGTGGTTTCACTTATTAAAAAAAAGTATAGGTGAATAGAACTTTGCGTTGTGGTTCATATGAACTGTTTTTGCAGTTGTGGGTGCAATTTTTAATTTTTGTTTTTGGTTTTAGCACAATTGGTTTTCGATTTCAATAAAACAGAAAATAAAAAGACAAAATTAAGTCAATTAATGCATTTGCTGACAGTTTTTTTTATTTGTCATATTTTTGGTTTGCGTTGGGTTTTGTATCGTAGCAAAGCCAATGCGTTATTTTGTTATTGGAATTGAAATTACTGCTAATTGTGTTGGTCATTTTTGTTTGCAGTGGGAAAAACTGTAATTTGATAAAATTTGTAATGTTTTGTTAATGTTGTTAAAGGCATACTTTGTCTTTGGGTGAATTTTTGAAATATTAACGACGGCAGATCAAGGCCGTGATTCACTTCATTTTGTTGTAATTGACTGATTGGATTGTATGATGCGGTTATTGTAGTCGAGGTGACGAAACAATAAACTGCTGACAGTGACTTTTGTTTTTTCAGAAGTATTCTTAGTAGATCCAATTTGTTGGGGAAACGTTTTTAAGGGTAAAAACACTTTATTGTTGCTATTTTATGTGGTTATTGCAGTCAAAGCGACGAAGCAATTTACTACTAGCATTTCGTAGCTTAAAGCTATACTAAAAGAACGATTGATATGGAAAATAGAATGAATGAGCCGCAGCAGGCGGTTGCAAATAGTTATCATGAGGGACAAGTCACTGAGAAAATAGACATATCAACATTGGTACGGGAAATAGTCCCAGAGTTTTCAGGAATAGATTTTCCATCCTCAAAAACAGATCTGTACAGGTTCATAGCAGCCTGTGAATATGTACGTAGGGTAGTAGGCCCTTCTGAGGAATCTGAGTTATTAGGATGGATAAGACTAAGGCTCAATGCGGACGCGTTTGAATTAATTTATCTACAAAAACTAGATACAGTTCAGGAATTAATCGATATATTAAAAGATACGTATGTAAAGCGGCGGTCCCTAAGTAAAATTCGAGAGGAAATTGGAATTTCAAAACAGTTTCCGGGAGAAGGTATCCGTGCATTCGCGAGGCGATTGGACGCTTTGTATGCAGAAGCAATGGACAGCCTTAAGGCCAAATATGGCACTGTAGAAGATGATAGCTTACAGAAGGAGCTGTACAGCTCCATAGTTAGGTCTTTCCGAAGGGGGTTGTTAGATGTACAAATAAGAATGGTCGCGCTGATCAGCAGGAGTGACAGATTGGAAAACTTGTTGGATGAGGCGTTAGCAGCACAGGAAATATTAGGCGAGCAGGATGAAATCTCGGAATCTGCAATTCAAAACTTTCAGTTTAATGAGGATTTTATGAGGCAAAGTCATCAACGTTTTATGAATCAATACCCAGTTAGAAGAAATCGGCAAGGAAAAGCCACTACCGATACATGGAAAAATAGACGGAAATCTTTTACAACTGATAAGCAAGCAGAAAATTGTTCTTTCTGTGATAAATATGGTCACACTGTAGAGGAGTGTTTGGTGCGGAAAAATACTCCATTTTGCGAGCAATGTAAAGAATACGGTCATGAAAAGAGTGACAGGTGTTTCCAAGGCAATGTACGAGAAATTCGTCATGAAAGTCATATGGGAACGAAAAACCAGTACTCACGGCAGGAAAACTCGGGAAACTAGGTAGGGCCCAGTCACAGCCTGCCTGGGGATCCCAAAATAGTAGAAAATTTAAGAAAAATAAGTTGAGAGTTGCGAATCATACGCATGAAAATGTAGTTGAAGCACTCACTGGAAATAGATTTTTGGCGAAGAAGGATAGTAAAAAACAGAACAGCCTAGAAACAGATAAAAGTTACAGAGCTGAGAAAGGATTAATTAACAAGGTTGTGGGAACGGTGAATTATGAGCAGGAAGCGGTAGTCAAAACGTTGCCCAGGAAACCCAAGAAGTCTAGCAAACGGATTATAGATGACAAGGATATGAGCACAGTTAATCAAACGCAGGAATCTGTTGTGGATACGCGCTCCATATCATTTGTAAAGGATTTGAGTACAGTAAATCAAACGCAGGTGACTGTTGTGGATACGTGCTCAGGACCGAAGGAAGGTGGTTTCCCTCGCAAGGAAATACCTTCAAAGTTTGCTAAGGATGGTAAAAATGTAAATGAGGAGTACAAGAACATAAATTTAGAAAAATTGGGTACAGTAAATCTGACACAAAAGACTGTTGTGGATTCATGCTCAGATTTGGTAGAATGCGGTGTCAATGGAAGGGAAAATATTCCAGCTGCAGTGGTTAATCCTACATTGAAAATTAAAAAAGAAACCGTGATAGGATCGGGAAACCAACCTGAAAGTGGGGTAGGTGTGATCACTATAAAAAACGGTATGAATAAAAGGGAAAATTTAGAAGTAGCAGAAGGTCGATCAGTACAAGATACGGTTGACAAGCTAACTACGGTTCATGGTGTGGATTTCACCAGTGAAATTTGTGTAATCAAGCTTCGCGAAACACAGAATGATGTGTTCATTGAGGTCCCTTGTAAGGAGGCCAAAAATGGAAAACTCATTTTGCTTGTGGATTCGGGAGCTGGTGCAAGTTTTGTTAAACAGAATTCGATGTCACAATCAATGGGGATAGACACGAATTTTAGTAAGGAATTGAAAGGAATGTTAGGCAAACAGATAACAACATTGGGTATTTTTACTATTCGCCATGAACAGCAGCCAGAGCTATGTTTACCACTGCATGTGGTACCACTAGATCATGGAGTGCCTGCTGATGGGGTATTGGGTAGGGACAATTTATGGAATCGCACAATCATAGATGGTGTACGCAAGGAATTGACATTTTTTGATGAAAATAAAAAGAAAATAATTACGTTCGCATTAAAGCCAGAAAATAAAACTTATGGTAATGGCAACTTGAATGAACGAGAAGTAATTATAGAAAAAAAGGATACCACAGTTTTTGTGAGTGATCCAAAGAAAATAAATGGAATTTTGAAAGAGTTTCATTCGATTCCATTGGGACGAAACCAAGGGACGATGAAAATGATGCTTCGAATAAGGAAGCGGTATAGATGGCAAGGTATGCAAAAGGATATAAAAAATTATATCAGAAGTTGCAAGGATTATCAGATGAATAAAGGGTCTGAACTGTCAGATGTGCAAGTGGGTTTAAATATAGGAAATATTTACATGTGTTCGTTGGGGAGACCACCAGAAATAGTAGCAGGTGATCCAAATTCAAAGAGTCTGTAGTGCCTCTAACAATCTACTAAATTTGTTAAGCCTGTAATCACACACATGCAAAACATGTAGTGTTTCATTTAAATGTCAAAAGAAAATTATGATAGTCACTGAACAAAATATTTAAGTGAAAACGAATCTATAATATGCACAGTTTTTTTTTTTTCCGTAACGCAAGATTTTAGCGCCACCAATGTGCATTGCTAATTTTTTTTTAGTTTTAATAAATTAACGAAAATAAATAGGTACTAAATGCAAACAAAAGTTTCCAATTTCGTAAACATTTAATAGCGGCTGAAGTGCCGGCAACGTTGAAATTTCATTGTCAACTACCGCTGGGGAATACCTTCATAGAGAATGCAATCGCAGCAAAAATGGTCTTGAATGCAAAAGCAAAAAACACATAAAGTGATTTGTAAAGTTTTTCGATTAGTTGATACGTCACTTATATCACAGTGCATTAGGGTACTGCGTATTGTAAATAAATGAGTTACTAATAACTAACGTACTAACCACTAACCCTTGTTGCCTATTGTTAAGAGAATTACTAATCAATACTAATCAACGCAGTACACCTAACTCTGAATGATGAATTCAAAAAAATTTTAAAATAGTAATGGGAGGCCCAAGTGCCATCGGGATAATTGACATGAATATTGCAGGATATTTTAATTGTTTAAAAATTAATTTCGTAATATGAGTTGTGTATGAATTTACGTGCACAAAAATCGGAAAGAAACAGAGAAAAAGCTAAAACTAAACAAAAATAAACAGAGTAGCGTTTAATGCATAGGTTGCATTTAAGGTAAACAAAGGGAGAACGACGCAATGGTAGAGAAATTTTGGTTTTGTATGAAATACATAAGTAGACAAAATTAAATATGGAAAAAATAAAATATATTAATAACAAATGTAATTATTCAGAAGAATAAAATAAAAAGGCAAAATAACATAAGCAACAGCAGCGAGCTAGTTGCGAAAACGTATGTAAAAATAGGGAATTATAAAATTTAAAGAAATTTGGAATGATTTTTATGATAACGACAAATCTTAAGGCGAACTAAATTGATAAGATATAAGAGTTAGTTGAATAAACTCTTGAATAGTACGAAAATTGAGAGAATGTCAAAGACATTAGTATTACAATAATTAGAATTGAGTAGATTATATTAAATGATATAAGAAATCATAAGATTGGAAAAATGTAGAGTAAAAAGTTAAAAGGAAAGTAGTAAAAAGTTACAAAAAAAAAAAAATAAAGATTTTGTTTTTGTCAAAGTCAAACAAAATACTTATTAAAGTAAACAAAAATTTTGTTATGAAAAACGATACGCTGTGGTCATAACACAATTTTTCAGCTAGGGCATTTCACGTCGCGTGAATTGCAAGGCCATAGTTAATTGCTGAAGTTGCATATTTTTGTAAATATAGTCGTGATTATGCAACGAAATATATTTGCATGCATGTATGTGCATACACATATATCAGTAATATAAAATCGGTTTAAAAAATTTTAAGAAGGTGAATAACCTTAATAAACAAGTCGAAATGAGATCTGAATGATATCTCAATTTAAAGTAACTTAATAATCAGTTGGAGATTTTTGTTTTAGAATGAATAATACGGAATGCAATGCCGTCTAAAAGATTATATCTATATTCATGAACAGTGCTTAATGCATATAGATATAAGAAAAGGTTGCAAATCTTTAGAAAAATTTAAAAAAAAAAATTCATAGGAATAAGTCTTAAAAATATGTTATTTGGAGTTACAAAAATTGTAATTGATTACTGTGTACAAGAAAATTATAGAATTTGAGGAAAAAAGTCATTTGATTATAATTCGGAAAATATTACTAGCTTAAATAGTAAAGATAATGGAAACAAAATATAGTTAAATAATTGAAAAATTAAAAACAAATGTGAATTTTTAAAAAATTTTAAGAAGTAAACAAGAATTAATAAGTTAAATGTTATGATTTTTGGAAAATTTGTTAAGGAATTGTAGCAAAAATATACATAAGTAAAAATTTAATTTTTAAAGTAACGTAAATTAAGAATTATTAAAGCAGAAGGGCAAACGGTCAATTTATTAATAAAATGTATGTTAATGTAGAATAAAAATTTCTCAGTATGTCTTGTGTAATGTCAATAATGTATAAATTGAAAAGTATTTGTATTTAGTTGATAGAAAATGAATATGGATAAGGAAAATAGTTAACGATAGGGATAGATAAGAAATTAAGAGTAAAATGAGTTAAACTATTTAAAAAAAATACAACGAATTTAAGGCTAGCTAGGAAAATGTAGGGAAATTGATAAAGTAAAAAGAAATACATAGCATAATAGATAGAATCTGCAAGGGATCATGGTACGGCGTTACGACAATAGCAGCAGAGATACCAGAGAGAGAAATCTAAAGAGGGACAGCCAAGAAAGTTGATGTTAAAAAGCCTAGAGTGACGATGATCCATGGTTGCATGCGTTAATGTTCGGACAGATAACAACACTCAATATCATCAGTTGTCTGTCATCCATAGATGACATCCAATCTTGTTGGAAGGGAGGGGCCGGGGTTGTGCCACTCCTATGTTATCCTGTCACGTGGCCGCGTCAAACGTCTAAAATGACCGGCATTACCATCTGTAGATGGTCCAGTTAGAAGCTGAAGCGTAGACTTGTCACCAATTGCAAGTCAAACGAATTAAAAAGCAATGTTCCAGTTAGAAGCAGCCGCGTTGACTTGTCGAAAATTGCAAGTCCAACGCATTAAAAAGCAATGTTCCAGTTTAGAAGCAGACGCGTTGACTTGTCGAAAATTGCAAGTCCAACGCATTAAAAAGCAATGTTCCAGTTAGAAGCAGACGCGTTGCTTGTCGAAAATTGCAAGTCCAACGCATTAAAAAGCAATGTTCCAGTTTAGAAGCAGACGCGTTGACTTGTCGAAAATTGCAAGTCCAACGCATTAAAAAGCAATGTTCCAGTTTAGAAGCAGACGCGTTGACTTGTCGAAAATTGCAAGTCCAACGTATTAAAAAACTTAAAGTTCAGGCACCAACAAATGTTCTGCTTGAAATACCGCCTAATAAAAACTACCAAAGGACGGTACAGCGTTCAATCGAGTATCCAGAAAGCATGCAACAAGAAAATGGTATATCACATCGAAGAATCTCAGGGGTTTGAAGCACCTAAAGCAGACTCATAGTACGAGAATCACGCGGCAACAGCAGATAGCAGCAGCGAGCCATGATCCAAAGGCGTCAGTTATAGGTAGCCGAATAAGTTAGAAAAGCAAATAGGAAGTAAAAAGTTAAAACTACATCTAGAAGGAAAAAGTTGTTGTTACTTCATAACAACAACTTTTTCTTCCATAAGGGGGGAGGGATGTTGTGTGTTGATCACACGCTGTTATAAATATTCATTGCCTACCGTTAGGGATTTGATGTTATTCATACTCAACTCAGTACTAAGGCTATACTCGCGATAGTTTTAGTACTGCCAGAGTAATAACAGCTAGCATACCTTTAGGGGCTGCTAGTAAAGAACGGTAAGCAAAAGAATTAAAGAACAGCGGGTTCAACGCGGAAGCAATCTGACCCCTATATCATAGATATGTGACTTTATTGGGCACGTCAATAAAGCCAAGTAAGATATATTTCGCAATACTGCGAAATAGTATGAAAACATATAATGCAAGTTGTAACCATACATGTATGTAGCTAGAGGCATCTGTAAACCTCTAGCTGGTAAGTGATTTTAAAATAAAGAAATCAGTTAGTGATCAGACTTGAAACAAATGTGTAGTGTTTAATTCGTTCGTGTGTTTAATTCTCTAAGTGTTCAATTTAGCCGGAGTTAGGGGCACCGTGACGGACAAGGCGATATCCAGTACAAATAGTTGCAGCCAGAAGTGGGAGGAGCAGCAGAACCAAGGGTAAGTAGCCTTAACCGAATTTAACACTGTCGTTTCTTTGTTTCATCTCTAGGTAAACAGCTCAGCTGTATTTCCCATCGCAAGGGAAATATAGCATCAACACTTTCCCCATCGATTGGTGCAATAAAAATTTTTCACCAAAATGGGCCCAAATCGGTCACTTAGAGGGGTCGGGGACTCCTCTTGTCATGTCCAAAATGTATTTTCAACCTTTTCCCATCGATTGGTGCAATAAAATTTTTTCACCAAAATGGACTCAAATCGGTCACTTAGAGGGGTCGGGGACACCCCTGGTCATGTCCAAAATCTATTTTCGACCTTTCGCCATCGATTGTTGCAATAAAAATTTTTCACCAAAATGGGCCCAAATCGGTCACTTAGAGGGGTCGGGGACTCCTCTTGTCATGTCCAAAATGTATTTTCAACCTTTTCCCATCGATTGGTGCAATAAAATTTTTTCACCTAAATGGGCCCAAATCGGTCACTTAGAGGGGTCGGGGACACCCCTGGTCATGTCCAAAATCTATTTTCGACCTTTCCCCATCGATTGGTGCAATAAAATTTTTTCACCGAAATGGGCTCAAAACGGTCGCATTTTATCTTTCAGCTCTATATGTAGATAAGCGTGTAATTTGTAATACTTCAGTCACTGGATTTTTTTCAAGGTATTTCTTTTTTTTGCCATGTTTTTTTCCAAAAAAAAAACTTTTATATGAGAAGTTTTTTGAAAAACTTTTATAAAAAACTTTTAAAAATAAAAGTTTTTTGAAAAAGTTTTTAAAAACTTTTAAAAATAAAAGTTTTTATAAACTTTCATACAATAAAAGTTTTCAAAAACTTGAATTTGCAAAACTTTTTGAATAAAAGTTTAAAAGTTTCAAGGTCTGATAAAAATAAATATTAAACGCAAGGTAAAATTTTCAATCGAAAATGCGCCGAACTAAAGTTGAACGTAGAGGTATGGTTTCTTGGGCAAATTTTCATCAAATTGAATGAACTTTCAGCCTAGGTTGGTGTTTTGTTTGAAAAAATTCATCCAAAAATATGAATCGTTTATTTTGAAAGTCGGTCATAATAATCGGCTATTTGACCCATATCACTTTTTTAAATATATAACATCAATTCCACACGATCAAGTAAAGTTTTCGTGTAAACATAACCCAATTTAATTGATTACACCAGCCAACTCATATAATGACATTACTTTTGTCTTTATAAAAATTTTTAAAATTTAGTATGAAAATAAAAAAAATATTCATAAAAGGTAAAATTTTCAATCAAAAATGCGCCGAACTAAAGTTGAACGCAGAGGTATAGTTCCTTGGGCAAATATTCATAGAATTGAATGAACTTTAACATAGGGGGGTAGCCGAGATCAGTTTTCAAATCGGCCCACCCTAATACACACGTATACATATGTGTATATAATATGTATATAAACACCGAGATATACTCAAAAAATCGATAAAAATCTTAAAATGTCGAAAAAAAAAACAACCTGGACGATCGATTTCGCGGTTTGCGGATTTTGACACTAGAAGGGTCGCCCAACATTATCCCTGAAAAAACTCGCGGGTGGTATTTTGAAAAATTAAAATTTTTTAAAGACCACCGTGTGTTAATTACTGCAATTCTAAATTTCAAAAATTTAATGTAATGTTACTAGATTGGCCCTTTCTCCCCCTGTGCATTGTGGACGTTATTTTTTTGGGGTGTTATTTCCCACCGCTTGAATTTACTTCCTTGAATTTTCTTTCAGTGCAAGCAAAGGTCTTTAAGAATGCATACATATATGAATATGCATTTTACAAGTTACTCTTACATATCTGTATGTAATAATGCACTTTCGATTTCCTTATCAGTTGAAACAAATTGATTTGTAACAGGTACGTACGCACGCACAACAGCACATGATGTATTCATTACGGTGAGTGCACATGCTGCTCGTGAAAAGCATTTGGTTTTTGGGAACCATATCATTAGTCACTTAAAGCATATGTTAATTGTGGCGGCAGATGATAATAAATCATGTATTTTTGTACTTTCCACACACTTATAAAAGGGAGTGTTAAAGTTGTTTTGTCAAAAGTAAACAGATTTGTATTTTATTAAAAAATTAAATCAAATTGTATTTCTGTTTATTATTTATTAATTTTTGTGTAGGTATATTCCACTTATTTTTCAAACTTTTAGATTTGCTAAAAAGAAATTGACTGCTCGTCAGCAAAAAGTAAACAAAAACTCTGACACCTAGAGGAGTTGCCAGAGTACAGATATCAATATTCGAATTGAATCTTAAATGTAATAACTTAGTATAACCAAAAGAATACAGTCTTAATAATACCGATGTACAACTTCTTAACAGGGAGAGTATGTAAAGCATTCATAAATTGTCTTGGGGAATAATATTTATAATACATTAGTGGAATTAAGTGCTATTATTTGTATTATGACAATTTTTATAACTTTATTCAAGTTGAATAGTTTGTTAATGAAGATTTGGAGGCACTCAAACGGATATTTGATGTTCCACAGAAGAGGAGACGTTGTGGTTAAAAAATATCTCTTCACTAATGAACTATCCCAACGGGAAGCGGAAGCGCATTAAAACGACTTCAGTTGCGCTTCTAGGGAAGCAAGAAGCTGCTTCGAATGCTGTTCTCACTGCTTATCTTTTAACACAGCATGTCCTCAGCATGTCCTAGCGGAGATGCACATCTTCAGAAGCACATGAAATATACTTCAAATACGCTTCCGTGGAAGCACACATTTGGAAGCATATGAAATACACTTCCGTGGAAGTTTTTCAAAATTTTAAGTTCCATTTCAGAAATTACTTTTTTTCTGTAACCTTGGCAGATTTATTAACCATGCCACTATTTTGTGGATCTGATGCTGGAAAAAGCGGGCAGCTTTTCAAATAGGTGAATGTATAGCCTTTGATTTCGCGTTTAACTTTTAAAGAAAATGTGTCCTTGTAGTGAATTATTTTTTTGTACACTTTTTTGTCAAAAAAAAAAAACCATAGTGCGGCGGCTCGATATTCATTTTAGACCCATGGTTTCTTGGGCAAAGTTTTTTAGAATTTTCCATAGATTTTTTTGTTGCTATAGTCTTTGCCAATTTTATGCTTCCCGAATAAATTGACCCGACCTATTATACATATATAAAATTGCTATTTTATACACATACAAATAATTTTGGTATATTTGCTATAACTGTTTAATCACACGTTCAGTATGTATTACAAGTATATCATAAAAATTACGGTTTCGTTGCTACAGATTTCTTATGTTAAATTTCATATAAGCAGTTCACTTTGAATTACGGGCTTCGAAACAACCTTTTTTTAAAGTTCTTATTCTAATTTGAATATTTTGTACTGTATAAGCGCTTCACGCCAAATATATTAAACTTAATTTCTTTTGAATTAAATCTTTTGGTTAAATAAAATATGTATTAACAATTTATTCATTTTTGTTCTATTTGAAAGTTCTATTAAAAATTGATTCAAACCCTAGTGAACCGGATCGTAAAATCCTTAAATTTACAATTCTTTAAAAAAGGTTTATAACGCGGTACGCGAATTCTTCAAAATCGTTTAAAACGCGACACGCGAATTGGATTTTCCAAAACTAAATGGACGAGCAAAGTAATGCAAGCGGAAACCATCACTGCAACAATTGTACCGAGGATGACGATGTCCGCATGGTTCAATGCGATCAGTGTAACAAGTGGTATCATTTCGATTGCGTCGGAGTTAATAGTGGTATAGCTGACGTAAGCTGGAATTGTGCTAAATTCAACTTTCCATAAGTCATCACTACGACGAGTGCTGCAGCTCCTCCGACGAATATGCAATCAAAATCACTACCAAATCATCAAAATCAGTCACAGGCGTCATCATCTCCAGCACAAGGCTTTCAACCAAATCTTTTATTGCCACCGCTATCTTTGTGGCGTACAGCAGAACATATAGCGCACGCGGTAGCAAAAAGCAGTGTTAAGCCAAATAATGCAGTGCAGCTTCCGTCAACGTCGTCGTTTACGCATCAAACCTCATCGGCAGCGTACGCAAATGCGCCGTCAACATTGTATACAAATGCCAACATATCGCAGCATCTTACAACGTCACACAGACACATACAGTGCCTAATATGCAATGTCAAATGCAATGTGATGAAAATGAAGCAATAAGGACAAAAACATATGAACTTCAGCTCTCAATGCTAGAAGAAAATAAAAAACTGCAACAGCTTTATTTAGAGAAAAAATACAACATATTGCTGCAGTCACAAGGGATCTCATCTTTAAATTTAAATAAAATGATAACACCTAGCGCTCCTAATGCAACACAGCTTGCTGCACGTCAAGTGATTCCTAAGGAATTGCCACTATTTCACGGTGACCCAGACGATTGGCCTCTGTTTATAAGCAGCTTCGAAACCAGCACTGAGGTCGCCGGATATAAAAATGCGGAAAACTTGATGCGGCTGCAAACATGCTTAAAAGGTAAGGCCCGTGAAATTGTGAGGAGTAAATTGTTGTTGCCAACAATGGTTCCAGAGATAATACAAACTTTAAGAATGTATTTTGGCAGACCTGAGTTTATAGTAGAAAGCCAAAACGAAAAAATCAGGAGAGTGCCACCAATAAAGGATAGATTGGATCTTCTTATTGACCTTGCACTCTGTGTACGTAATGTATATTGTCAAATCCGATGCTAGTAAAGGAGTTGGTAGATAAGTTGCCAAATCACCACAAGCTGACATGGGCTATGCTTACAAAAGATGATCGAGTACCAATAATAAAAATCTTTAGCAATTGGCTCTACACTTTGGCAAAGGCTGCTAGCCAAGTGGTGTCACCGTTACCGACAAAACGCAGCGGTTCAGTTAACACACACTTTCAAGAAGAGCATCACAATCAACGACAAAAGGCTGCGCATGTTGTAAAGCTGATGGACATCGAGTTGTAGACTGTTAAGAGTTCAAAAAGCTTACTCTTAAACGAAAGTGGGATATTGTTCATGCTCAGAAATTGTGTTGACAGTGTCTAAATCTACATCGACGACGATGTTACGTTACAAAGGTGTGTGGAATAGAAGGTTGTTACGCTAAGCACCACCAGTTGTTACATAAGGGCGCACCTTTCACAACAACTGAAGCAGCACCTACTAACGTGTGTCTTCCCACTAGTGGCACCTTGAACTCACATAATAATGCTCAAAAGGAGAACTCCCCATTTTTTCGGATTTTACCGGTTCGTATTTATGCTGAAAATAACTACTTAGATACTTTCGCATTTTTAGATGAGGTTTCTTCAGTTACGCTAATGGATAAGGATATTTTCGATCAGCTGAAGTTAAAAGGAGTTCAAGATCCGCTTTGTCTGAGATGGACAGGGGATAAAACACGTAATGAAGACTCTTCCATGAAGACCACGCTTAGAGTTGCCAACATACAAAATGGAAAGCGTTTTACTATGAATGACGTTCACACCGTAACAAACCTAGGACTGCCAACTCACGGTGCTTGTGGGAGAATTTAAATCAAATTTTGATGTACCTCGGATTTTTTTGTAAATTCTTATTGAAGATGTCAAATCAAGTTATTCTATGCAAAAAATAAAATTATAGAGGTGGCGCTTTTTTAAAAAAACGATAAAAAGCCCTGTGATAGGAAAAACGCTTTTTTACTCAAGAGGAAGGCATCTTACGAAAAAAGTGTACATGGCATAAAATGCTTAGAATTTTTCAAGGAATACGTGTAAATTTTTTGGAATTTTTTTTTTTTAGAAAAAATTTTTTACCTCATTTTTAATAAATTTTTCAAAAAAAATTCCAAAATAATTCACATGTATTCCTTGAACAATTTTAAGCATTTTATGCCATGTACACTTTTTTCGTAAGATGCCTTCCTCTTGAGTAAAAATGCGTTTTTCCTTTCACAGGGCTTCATCACTACGTTTCAAACGCTATATCATCGAGCCTGCTGGCTCAAAAAAGTCTTAACATATCTTGTCTTAAAGGTTTTTAAAAGTTCTCTTCGAATGAAATCTTGTAAATTAAAAAATGTTCATTTTGTTTAAAGCACGATGACTTTTTTCTTTGAAAAACCCTTAAATTTCGCCATTTTAAAGCAGTTTTTCGTTTTTTAAGATGGGTAATTTTTTTTTTTTTGCAATATTAGACCAAAGGTTTTAAAGTTCATTAAAAAGCAAACAAAATGAATGTTTTTAAGTTACTCTAAAACAAATTTTTGAAATTGTTTGACAACATTTTATAATCAATGCTAAAAAAAAATAATAAAAATATATTTTTGCTTTGAGCCACCTTTAAAAATGCATTTGAAAATCTAAAAAGATTCATGGGATATTCTGTCATGGTTTAGAATTTTTTTTGAAAAATTTATTAAAAATGAGGTCAAAAATTTTTTCTAAAAAAAAAAAAAAAATTCCAAAAAAATCCAAAAAAATGTACACGTATTCCTTGAACAATTCTAAGCATTTTATGCCATGCACACTTTTTTCGTAAGATGCATTCCTCATGAGTAAAAAAGAGTTTTTCCTATCACAGGGCTTTTTATAGTTTTTTTAAAAAAGCGCCACCTCTAAAATTTTATTTTTTGCATAGAATAACTTCTTTTGACATCTATAATAAGAATTTACAAAAAAATCCGAGGTACATCAAAATTTGATTTAAATTCTCCCACAAACACTTGACTTGGCTAAAATTTGTGCAGAATTTCCATATTTGAAGGGACTACCTATACAATCGTATGCTGAAGCCAAACCAACGATTCTCATCGGTTCTGATAATTGGCGACTAGCTGTGCCATTGAAAATACGCGAAGGTACTCGATGTCAGCCGATTGCAACAAAAACTAGAATTGGATGGGCACTTCAAGGACTTTGTTCAAGTTCAGCGAACAGCTCATATTTCAACATACATATATGCGACAAGGAACACTTCAAATTTGAATCATCAACCCCAGTGTGCCAGACGGTTCATATCTTCGCTTTTTTACCCGTTACGGATCCGTTACTGATCCGTTGGCGGGAGAGATTCCCAAAAAAAAAGCGAATCGTTTTTTTTTTTTGGAATTTCTCCCGCAAACGGATCAGTAACGGATCCGTAACGGGTAAAAAAGCGAAGATATGAACCGTCTGGCACACTGGGACGCTACTGTCAACAGAAGATGAAAAGGCTATGTCTGTTTTAGATACAACTTGCAAAAAAGTCAGCGAACACTACGGCGGTGTTTGTATTCGACTACTACTGCGAGTCACTGCGGCAGTTGTAGTTGGTGATTCTGGTTGCAGGGATGTGGTAGACATGGGATTTAGTATATCGCAAAAATACTCTTTCCATCGAACACTACGAAACTGGTTTATTATGGCGCTACAGTGATGTAGCTTTACCTGATAGCTACAAAACTGCATTCGAACGGCTGATGTGTCCGAAGAAGAAACTTATAAAAGATCCAACGTTGGGGGCAGGAATGCAGAACCAGATTGACAATCTTCTAGAAAAAGGTTACGCCAAAAAGATGACATCACCTGAGTTGCAAAAGTTTACAGAACGCGTTTGATATCTGCCGATATTCTTAACTCAGAACCCAAATAAACCAGGAAGAGTAAGACTAGTATGGGACGCAGCAGCAAAAACAAACGGTATGTCTCTAAATGATTTTATTTTATGTGGTCCTGTTCTTTTAACTCCATTGGTGAATGTATTACTTGGGTTCCGGGTTGGACGAGTTGCAATTTGCGGAGACATAGCCGAGATGTTTCATCAGATTACAGTACGCAACAGTGATATGCATGTGCAAAAATTTCTTTGGTGGGGTAAAGATGACGACATCAATAAACCTAGTGTATACGTAATGAGTGCCATGTATAGCCCATTATGTTCGAAACAAAAACGCGGATACATTCACGCAGCAGTTCCCTAGAGTCGTCGATGCCATCAAACAACATCACTACGTAGACGACTTCATCGATAGCGAAGATGATGAGCTGGCCGCCTTCAAATTGGCACTAGAAGTTAAGCACATACACTCTTGCGCTGGCTTCAACATACGGAACTGGCCTTCAAACTCAGTCAAAGTGCTTGAAAAATTGGAACACGATCGTATCACTGCTCAACTTTCTGTGGACTTCGATAAAACGGAAAAGGTACTTGAGATCTACTGGGATCCTAGTAGAGACGTATTTAAATACGCATTTAAATTTACCAGACTTAAAAGAAACGTGCTTGCTGACGACATACGACCAACTAAGCGAGCAATTTTAAAAGTGCTTATGTCAATGTTTGACCCTCTGGGATTTTTATCTCACTACACAATTACAATTAAAATTTTGTTGCAAGAGATCTGGCGGTCAGGAATAGACTGGGACGAAGAATTTCCGAACGAGTTAGATGCTAAGTGGAGACGATGGAAAAACACTTTGACGCAGATAGCTTCGATAGAGATACCAAGATGTTACTCTTTCAATTTGAACGATGCTGATGATATCCAGTTACATACCTTTGTAGACGCTGGCGAATCAGGATATGCAGCCATATGCTATTTACGAGTTCAAAAAGGTGATGTTATCGATATGAATCCAGCAGATCTCGTGACTAAATTAATATCGCTTAATTTATTTATAGACGACCATTCTATTATAAGAGTCAAAAGTAGAGCCGAGTTCTTGTCCACATGTGATGCGGTTGTACTACCAAATAACCATCATGTTACATATTTGATAGTTAAAAATGTGCACGAAACGTATCATCACCTATCACACGAAACTGTGATAAATGAAGTAAAAGGCAAATATTACATTTCACGTCTGAGGTCGCTATATCGAGCTGTAAGAAGGAACTGCCAGTACTACAAAAATAAAAGCGCTTTCACCGCAAATGGCTTCATTACCTGAAGCAAGACTTGCTTGCTTTGAATGTCCTTTCAGTTACGTCGAGATAGACTATTTCGGTCCGATGTTTGCAGTTGTAGGAAGGAGGCGAGAGAAGCGTTGGGGCGTAATATTTACGTGCCTCACAATTCGTGCGGTTCACGTGGAAGTGGCACATAGAGTACCGAAAGAAATATATACGGACAATGGTACAAATTTCAAGGCAGCAGACAAAATATTGCGAGCAGAATCTATGCAAATTAATTACAAGGATGTTGAACAAAAATTTGACGAAATCAAGTGGAAGTTTAAACCGCCTGCAGCGCCCCACATGGGAGGTGCGTGGGAGCGACTTATCAGATCCATAAAAACCATACTGTATACGATGTACCCGGAACCAAGCTTTAACGATGAAACGCTTCGAAGTGCCTTGCTAGAAGTTGAGTTCATTATAAACTCAAGGCCACTGACATTTGTGTCATTAGAATCAAGCGACGATGAGGCGACCGCTCCAAACCATTTGCTTATTAGTTCATCAAGCGGTTATAAGCCGATAAGTAGCAGCACAGGTGACTTAAGACTGCGATTTCATCAAATCCGGTAGTACGCTAACCGATTCTGGCAAAGATAGATGGTCGAGTATAGGCCTTTACTTACTCGCAGGTCAAAATGGTTTTTAAAACAGCCACCATTGAACGTCGGAGATGTTGTAATAATCGTAGATGAATCACAACCTAGAAATCACTGGCCTAAAGGTATAGTTGTAAACGTTGTAACAGCAAAAGATGGACAGGTGAGGCGAGCCTCAGTGAAGACCAAAAATGGCATATTTGAGCGACCTGCAACGAAGATAGCGGTGCTAGACGTCGTCAAGCCAATGGTGTAAGCTGCGGGGCTTGCTTGCAGGGGGGAGAGTGTTGCCGCCGATCCTAGTGGGCATGTTATGTTATTTTATTAACATTTATGTTTAAGCTTATACATATATAAAATTGCTATTTTATACACATACAAATAATTTTGGTATATTTGCTATAACTGTTTAATCACACGTTCAGTATGTATTATAAGTATATCATAAAAATTACGGTTTCGTTGCTACAAATTTCTTATGTTAAATTTCATATAAGCAGTTAACTTTGAATTACGGGCTTCGAAACAGCCTTTTTTTAAAGTTCTTCTTCTAATTTGAATATTTTGTACTGTATAAGCGCTTCACGCCAAATATATTAAACTTAATTTCTTTTGAATTAAATCTTTTGGTTAAATAAAATATGTATTAACAATTTATTCATTTTTGTTCTATTTGAAAGTTCTATTAAAAGTTGATTTAAACCCTAGTGAACCGGATCGTCAAATCCTTAAATTTACACTTTGCCTTTGAAATCCTTTTCCGATCTGTCAAGAAACAAGAAAGTCATAGCTGTTTTGTAATTCAAAGATTTTGGGAAATCGAAAAAAGGACTCTTACTTAGAAGTCGGTAAATATTTGGGCTAGAAAAATGTTTAACCCTTTCCGGAGCGTTCCTGAACCAGTGGAAAGCTTGTAGTTTTTTTTTACCGATTTAACATTTCTATTCAAATTTGTTTTCAAAAATTAATTTTTTTAGTTCAAGTGTGAAAAAATTATGGGACACAAATGTGGGAGGCGACCTGTCACCCTTCTTATGAATACTAGTCATCGACGAACTACTAGAAATTCTCGATGATCACAAATTCGTGGTCCAAGGCTTTGCTGACGATCTGATTAAGTTAGAATAGCCTGCTTGGGTGTTACAGGGGCACTAAGGACGTGCCCGACAGTAGCTCTAGGCATGCTTACGGGACTAATTCTTCTTCACCTTATGGTTAAGAAGGAAGCAGCAGAAGGCGATCTAACAGGACATGTCAAAATCCTGAATGTATTCTTGGACACACCATGTCTTTCGGTCTCCGATAAGTAAGGTAAAAAATTTGTTTTCTTTAGAAACTTCAAAATGGTAATCAATGACCGCGCTGAATGGAAGAGGAAGGACATAAATGTAAAACAGGGCTCACAGCTATGGTTCACTGATGGGTCCAAAATGGAAGATGGCACCCCAGGAGCTGGAATTGTGGGACCAAGATTCCAAAAAGCAGTTACAATGGGAAGAACAGCGTTTTTCAGGAGGAGGTCCACGCTTTAGAGTTGTGCGCGAGAGAATGTCTAAGAAGAGGCCCTTCCGGTACCGACATATACATTTATTCGGACAGCCAAGCAACTCTATAATCACTAATGGCTCTTTCAAAGCTCTCAAAGCTAGTCTGGGGGTGTTTTGAACTTCTTCAAACCCTACCCAGGATATGAAGTTACTCTAGTTTGGATACCAGGGCATAAAGGCAACGAAAGGGCAGACTGCTTGGCCAAGAGGGGCGCACTCAATACTTTCATAGGCCCAGAACCCTTCTGCGGAGTAAACAACAGTTTTAAAAATAACTTAATACGGGAATGGGAAAAGAAAAGCCTCTTCGATCACTGGAGAGCCCAAGAAGGTATGCGACAGGCGAAGAGGCTGATCGATCCAAGACGTATTAAGGTAGAAGCTGTTTTAAATCTCAGTAGAAAAGATTTAAAAACGTACAGTGAAATAATGACAGGTCACTGTAAACTCAATTTTCACCTAAAAAAGATGGGTTTCGTAAACGATGATTCCTGTAGACTCTGCTTAGGGGACTCGGAAGCAGCGGAGCATGTACTATGTACTTGCCCCGCTGCGGTGAGACGAAAAGTAAGATACCTAGGTGCAGAGATTTTAAATCCAAATGACATAGGTAAAATAAATCGTACGGAAGTGCACGATTTATAGATAGTCTAGAACTGTTCTGACAGGGAAAGAGGCTGCACAATAGATCTTTCAGGTCGCAGTGCAATCCAGAGCCTTTGAAAATTAATATGTCCCATTGGTTCTTAAAAGTATGGGTGTTTTTTCTTGTGTGGAATGAGGAGTATGCACAATTTTCCAGCATAATTTTGAATGTTTCCGTTTTTTAACATGAAGTTCATACTCAATTACCTCGAAAGCCACCTCGGTGACATTATTTTCCATTTTTAAGTACACAATTTAGAATTTGTAGGTTTTTGAGGGCTTCATTAGGAACTAAAAGAAAAGAAGTTGAAACCGCATAAATCCAAAGTGTTGGTTTTTATCTAAACTCAATTAAGAACAAAATGAACCGTGTCCGATCAAAATTTGGTCATGTTCAACAAAATTATGTATGTTTACCTACATACATAGTTTGGCTGAATTATTTTTATTTCACGAGAGAACAAAATTGGTTCAAAATTCACCATGCATGATTTCTGTATAGTTTCTTTCTTTAATTTACTTCGAATAAATCATTTTGGCGGTATTTTATGTAAAAAAATGCAAAAGAAAAAATTCCAGAATTTTAACCTTTAAGGACCAACGGGACATGGGTGTCCCATTTTATCTAAGCATCTAGTAAATAAACCTAGGAATCAAGACATTTTTACATTCCTAAGGACTTGAAAGACTGTTACACTTGCTACTTAGACCAGTGTTGCCAGTAAAATGATTTAACCCGACTAGAAAATTTTGTGTGGCCACAATTAGGGCCTCATTGGTTTTGCCTTACCAGAACGTTAGGGCCAAACGCGGGAGCCTAACAAGGCCCTCATATCGGATGTAACGGTATTCCCCATATTTTTCCAATAAGGAATGTCTAATGCCGGCCTAATTAGGTAGGCATTCGCATTTAGGTAAATTTGAGTATTACCAAACTAGGCCATCATTGGGATTTCGCACTTGACCTTACCGTTCTGCTTAGGCAAAACCAATTGGGCCCTAATTTCCGCCGAACTAATAATTTTCAAATCATTAAAACGAAAAATAGTTCAGTCGTTTTTAATAATTTATTTAAACAAAAGTTTTCCTATTTGTATTTAAATTTTTTTTTAACAATTGTCAATGTGCTGAATTATATCGCTACTCCAATAATACAACTAATTAGGTTTCCCCAATTTTATAGTTTTGAGCTAATTCTATTTTAAGATTTTTGAAAATTTAATTATACACAGATTTTCGACTTTTCTTGTTTTGTTTTTTTTTTTTTTTTTCTTATAACTTTGGCACTTAAGAGGACTCTGGTTGGACAGGATTGTGGCCTAAGCCATAAAGAATATCATTGGTCACTTATCCCAAGAATGATAATTTTAAAGTTGACTAGTTGTAGTATTGAGGAAACGATATGCAGTGGATAACTGATCACATTAAAGATAATTGGAAACAAATACAATTGCTGGCATAATTTTTTAGTTATAACACATAACAATATCAGTAATTCATCGCTTTGTATTAGTCGTACGAATGGCTGACAAAAAACGAAATATTTTGGTCGCATCAGACGAAGTCGTATACGACTAATACAAAGAGATGAACATTGAAAAATTAATTATACTTTTATCTATTGGAACATGTGGTTTTGGATGGTTCTTCGTCGCCAAAACCCTTTTCCAATCAATCGATACACGCTTGTGGAGATGAACGTCCTCTAAAATCGTAAAAAATCATCGCATGTAAGTTTTGACGAGATGATTTCATATTTTCAATGAATTAAATTTTTTAAGTGTTACAATGCGAACTGAGAGATGAAGCCTGAAAAAAATTAGAATTCAATTTTTATTTTACTTTAACATAACAAAAAAAATAAGTATAAATTTAAATAGCTCAATTGGCTCACCTTTTCTGTAAAAATATCTTGCAACTGGGCAATGTCTACGACATTCTTCTCAATTTGCTCTAGTTTTTCGGAGATACCTTGCAACTCATGTTATAATTGCATATTTTCTTCCATGCCTCTTTATCGAATGTTTGTTCAGATTTTCCTACATCATCCAACGTTTTCTATGATGTTTGTGACTGGGATTTGATATCGCTAACCGATAATATAATCGATTAGAAAGTACATTTTTCCTGCACTTATCGCTTGCCGGACTATGACTCCGCAGAAAAACATTGGTGTTTGTGAAGCGCGCAAACTATTGAATTAAATTTCCTGGATTTATAATATATGAAATATAATATATATATGGCGAAATCTCAGCAAGTGTGACTTTTTGAAAAAAGCTATTTTTCAAACAGGTGGCACCCTATTTTGGACCACGAATTAACAATTTTAGATATATTAGAAGTATTTTTCAGCCTGCGTAGCTCACTTTTTTTCCATCATCTACCCCAATATCTTCAAAAATCATTTTTCTAGGGTGATGCACTGAATTTAGCGATTCAGACACATCAACGGGATGCGGTTTTTCTTACGTCTTAGCACCCATGTTAAAGATCCTGAAAGCCCCAAACAATTTGCTGAACCGCCTCAAAAATTATAGCTCAATAATGGAAGCGGTTTTTTTAATTAATACTCAAAATTTGTGGATTTTGACCGAATTTTGCCATTGTTCACGTTTGTACTGGGGACGATTTTTTTTCATATTAATTTGACCTAAATTCAATGATCATGCAAGTTTCGAGACTGATTTGTGCCTCCGAGTTGTTGTGCCCTTCAAAATACCATGTTTTTAGACGAAATTACGCATGAAAAATCGCTATTTGAGCATATTCTAAAGTGTGTTACCACCGAACCAGAGGTGGCACACCTTTCTACACGAACAGACCTTTTACACATAACATTAAGAAATAATATTTCATGGAGAATTCTGCGAAAAAACAATCGCCTCCAGAGCAGCATGTTAGAAACCGAAAATTACCAGCTTAAAAACCATTCACACAACTTGAGAACCGCATCTAGCGTTCTACCGGAGGTTCATCAACAGGATGTGGTTTTTCTTACGCATTAACACCCATGTTAAAGATCCTGAAAGCCCCAAACAATTCGCTGAACCGCCCTTAAAGTTAAAGCTCAATAACGGAAGTGGTTTTTTCAATTCACACTCAAAATTTATGGATTTTGCTCGAATTTCGGCAAAAAAATTAAAAAATAAAGCTTCCAGGCGGTAGCACACGCATGTTTTTGTATTTAGCATCATCCAATAAGTGTTCCAGACATGTTAAAACGAATAGGAAATGCGACGGGTGCTCACTTGGCGAACCGAGACCGAGATCACACCGAAAGTCACACTTGCTGAGATTTCGCCATATATAATATATTTTTGCAGCATACTTACAAGTATTCCATGAATTCCGCGATTTACGATGAGCAATGCAGTGTGGCTGATTTCCCATTTCATACGTAAGAGGCCTGTTTCTTTTTGTGGCTATGCGATAACGTCCAGATTGCACCCAAAAGGATACAGCGCTTGTATCTATTGCACTTTTAAAAGCATCTAACTAATTGTGCACCCTGCAAAATGTTTTTAATGATATTTTTATTATAAATATGTGTTATACTTAATATTTACCTTCTTTAAATAGTTCATCATTTCCATAACTTTGTATTTTCATTCAATTCAATTGACAGTAATGACATAAGAACTAGGGATGCCGCATGAAATATATTGAACTCACACTGATTTTTCGCCAGCAGGGCGTACGAGAATTTCGCTAAATTTTAGTTTATCAACCGTTAATATTTTTTTTTTTTTTGAACCTAGTTTGGTTTGTTAAGATTTTAATTCTAAGAAAGAATATGTAATCCAAAATGGTCGGTCGAATCTACTTTCGGAGATGTAGTCATCGGAAGATCGGGATGTATCTTTTATTAAAATCAGTACAAGTTGAAAACCTCTGGATGGATTTTAAAAATATTGATGGTATTTTACCGGGGTATATAATTGCCACACAAAATTTTTCAATTTGAGGCATTGTTTTCGAGATATGACAATTTTTCAAAAATTCACCTCATTTATTCCCATAAAACAGTAATTTTTCCCTGTAATTTTAATAATAAAATTAGGAAGCATAAATTATTTCCTATTATTTGATATGCATGTATGTATCTGAAATTGCATTATTAATAAATTTTTATAAAAAAAAAACAAAAAAGGGATTGAATCAATTTTCTTGAAATTAAGAACTTTTAACAACAACAATGCCAGAACAGTTTTGTACATCAGCTCCTTAAAATACCTTACATATGACCCCAATATTATTAAAATTCATCCAGGAGTTCCCAACTTATACCGGTTTTTATAAAATATATATCCCGATCTTCCGATGGGTCCATCTTCGAAACTAGGGTCGATAGGAACTCTTTTTGTTGTTTCTGTTATTATTTGTTCGCAGAGACCGTTTTCTCATAAAACGATCCTAAAGAAGTCCAAAAATTTTTCAATATATGGCTTGGTTTTTGAGATATCGAGGCTTAAAGAATACGAGCATACAATTTATATGGTATACCGCATTACAGTTTCCCCAGTTTTACAGAAATTCTGTTCTGGCATTGTTATTGTTAAAAATTCTTATGTTCAAGAAAATTGAATCTTTATTTGTTTTTTCTATAAAAATTTATTGATAATGCAATTTCAGATAGGGGAGACTGGGGCACATTTGACACTAAATTTTCAATGACCTGTATCTTTGAAAATTATTACACGATCTTAATATACTCTTTACTGTTTCTGAAACATTGATTATTTAAGATGAAAACCAAGAAAAAAAAAATTTCAAAAAAACTGCATTAAGAGTCCTTTTTTAAATTTTTTCAAAAAAAGTCATTGCAAGGGGCACATTTGACACTCACAAAAATAACACAGAAACATTAAACAAAACATTCATACATATATTTTTTTCATATAAATACAAATTATAAGTACCTATGTATGTACTAATGATGACTTATTTTATATATTAGTGTGAGAAGTCGATGTCAAATACGTATTTAGTGCGTGAACGTGAAGTTGAGGCTGGATTTGTTGGAGTTGGTTATTTAAACTCAATTACACTCTTTAAAGTCAGGCAAACATTTTCCCCTTCCGGTTTTATAGAAACCCAATTTAATGGTGAAACTCTTCTCAAATAACTGATCTTGTATCAAGTATAGCTAATTACTTCTACAATATCTCCCACATAAAAAATGGATTTTTGGATTTTTCGCCAAATTTCCCAAGGACAATATATAAGTATAAAGTACAATTTCCAACAACACCCCTAATGAGAACATCAATATAAAATGTTAGGTAAGAGCCAGTTTGATGGAAATTTCTTTGGTCTGGATTTTGGGTAACACCATCGTCAAGATATCTGCAGCGCATTCATATGATGATGGAGAATACTTCCAGTCAATTTGATAATTATTAAAAACTTCGCATACATAATGAACTTTGATGTCAATATGTTTACTTCGGGAATTCATCCATCCAGATTTTCAAATTAAAATAAGTGGTAGAGGTCCTCGAAAGCACCTATTCAAAAATCTTGAATTGTAGATAAAACAAAGGTAACAAATTATATTAAATCAAATGAAATGGATTCCGTGTCGGAAGTCGGAGTTTCTCTCTATTTTCCGACATAAGAATTAGCGAATTTAACTTTTTTTCATCGCCATCGCGTCTGTTCGTCTTCATTTTATGATGGTATACCATATCTTTAAAAAATAACCCTAGAAAATCTTCTAAAATACACAAACACATATGTCTGGACGAACGTCAAATGTGCCCCTTCGACAAAAGTCAAATGTGCCCCAATATCTCTTGAAGAATTAAAAATATTTTAAAATTTAAACTATTTGACCTTGATAAAATACACTTTTATTCTATTAATTGTAAAGGTTAGTGCTACCAAATTTTCATACTAACTTCTAAAAAACAATACAACTTTATTTGCAAAACCCTTACGAACAAGATGTCGAAAATTACAAAAAAATACACAAAAAGTTAAAAAAGCGTATTAGCGCGGGAGAAGTTGAAAGAGAACTACCAAAGTTCATTACGTTGCTTCCACTCTAATTAGTTATGTTTCTGCATTTCAGGTTATTGGTTCGAAAGGCGTGTTCACACCGAAAATGGCAAAGTCAAATGTGCCCCGGCGTCAAATGTACCCCAGCTTACCCTACATGTTGCATATCAAATGAAAGGAAATAATTTAGGCTTCCTAATTTTATTATTAAAATTACAGGTTAATAATGCATTTTTTGGGAAAAATTTTGTTTTTATGGGAACAAATAAGGAGAATTTTTGAAAAGTTGTCATATCTCGAAAACTATGACTCAAATTGAAAAACTTTGTGTCACAATTAATTATATACCCCGGTAAAATACCTTTCATATGACATCAATTTTTTCAAAATCCATTAAGAGGTTTCCAATTTATACTGATTTTAATAAAAGATATACCCCGATCTTCCGATGGCTGCATGTCCGAAAGTAGATCAGACCGACCATTTTGGATTACATATTCTTTCTTAGAATTAAAATTTTAACAAACCAAACTTGGTTCAAAAGAAAAATATTAACGGTTGATAAACTAAAATTTTGCGAAATTCTCGTACGCCCTGCTGGCGAAAAATCAGTATGAGTTCAATTTATTTCATGCGGCATCCCTACTTCTTATGTCATTACTGTCAATTGAGTTGAATGTGGAAATACAAAGTTATGGAAATTATGAACTATTTAAAGAAGGCAAATATTAAGTATAGTACATATTTATAATAAAAATATCATTAAAAACATTTTGCAGGTTGCACAATTAGTTAGATGCTTTTAAAAGCGCAATAGATACAAGCGCTGTATCCTTTCGGGTGCAATCTGGACGTTATCGCATAACCACAAAAAGAAACAGGCCACTTTCGCATGAAATGGGAAGTCACTTTAAGTTACTTTTAAGTTGATTACTTTTTATTTTTGATGTGGATGTGAAGCCTATTCAACGACTGTTCATGACGTTTAACTTTCCACAGTAGAAACGCAAACTTTTTATATTTATGAATCAAAATGCTTTTTATTAAATTTATAAACTTTAATTGAGTTTCTCGTTAACAACGGTTGCTGCAATGCACTTGAAATTATAACTGCTCGCAATTTCTTCTTCTTCTTCTTAATGAATGACAATCGTTTCGATTGTCACTTATGATGGGAAAGGACTAATCCAAACACAAGGTTTTTATTATAGTCCTTAGGATGAGCCTGTATCAGGCAAAGCGATGCGTTGCGTAGTACACTGTAGATTTTTATCCATGTTCAATAGATACGTAAAAAGATATAAAAAGTAAAATATTGATTTTTATAAGATAAATTTACATATGTATAATATACATTGCATATGTATATTCGAAAACTTTTTGAAAAATAATTATTTTAATTTTAAATGAGATCTTTTTTATGAGATATTTTTTGTTTTTGTTTTTTTAAATTTTCAAATATGAGTATATATATATATATTATGTATATATATTTCAGTCTTTTTTTTTTTTAAACTTAGTCTTTCTTTTATCTTATTATTATTCCTTTTTCTCTAGCGAATTGCTAAATAAGCAGTCTTTTTATATGATTTGTACTTTTGAATTTACTTAAAAACTGTAATTTCTGTAAAAATCTTTGTTAACAATTTGTACTTTTCATTTAAGGTATAATTATACTTTTATACATTGAAAATTTACATAGTAAAATACATAAATAAAATAACCACATATGAGACAATATATAACGACGAGCTCAGCTCTAATACTATAAATTACAAAACGAATCCAGCTTTGCTGGGTATATAATATATAGCTTATTACTAAGTTAGGTACATAAATCTTAAATTAATAATGACAACGATTTTGTGCGACAATTATAAATCAAATTTTATGCTTTTGAAAAAGTTAAAAATTATCTTGTAAAAATCAATATTGTCTGTTTTAAGCAGACATGTTAAATTAAATGAACGCATTCCACTGCTGTGCATTACATTAAGTAAACGCGTTCTGTACACCATACTCACACTAGAACAGTGAAACAACAAATGATCTGTGGTTTGAACCATACCACAAGAGCATAAGTCACTGTCCACAATATTTATCTTATGTAGATGATATTTGCATCTAGAATGATTGAGCTTGAGACGATTTATAGTCGTTATAAGCTGACGGGGGAGGCTAAGGTCAAAGAACCAAGGAGGCTTATTTACATTTGGAGCAATGTCGTAAAAAAATCGCCCAAATTCCGACTCATTCCAACGATGCTGCCAATTACGTAACTCAGCAATTTTGTCGATGGATCTAACATCTTTAAAATATACCGAGATATGAGAAAAATCTTGCCCAGGAGGGTGTTGCGATGCAACCTGATCAACATAATCATTGCCTTCAATGCCTAAGTGACTTGGTACCCATAAGAAATGAATCATGAAACCCTTACTCTTGAGATCAAACAATAGCGCTTTTATTTGAAAAACGTATGGATGTGTGTTATTGTTGTAATAGCTAGAAACAGCCATTAGCACCGACTTACTGTCTGAAACAATTAAAAACTTAGTGGTATCCTGCACAGAAATAAGCTTGATTGCCTCAATTATGGCCAAGGCTTCAGCTGTAAAAATAGAAGCAATAGGATTTGAAGGAAAGTACGCCTCAATGTTTGAATCAGGCATCCATACACCACTTCCAACAAATTCACTACATTTTGAACCGTCTGTATAGATTCTCTTAAAGTCATTTCGCCGGGATATAAATTCTCCGAATTTTTGAACAACTTCAGATCTTGAGGTCAAGGACTTATTTACCGGTAAAAAATTAACAACAGGCTTAATAAAAAGAGCCTCATACGGGGATGAAAAGATAAAGTGCCGATTACACGGTGAAAAGTTTACTTTCTGATTTTTTTCTGCAATTTTTTTAAAGAATTTTGGAATATTGCCATAGTTCAATATTTGAAAAATAAATGGCCTAGCAGGATGACTGCTAATAGATAAAATTTTATTGATTGCTCCTTCAGACAGTATAGACAGACGTTCAGGTAGAGGCATGACATTCGCAATCTGTTCCAAGCTTAAGGTGTGCGTAGAAATTAGAGCACCAAGGGAAATGCGAAGAGCTTTCCATTGTACACGCTGAAGCTTTGTGAAGTCTGGTTTTGTACAATCTAGTAATAAAGGGGCCAAATATTCTAGTCTAGGTCTTATTAAACCCATATACAAACGAAGCAAACTTTGCGGATCAGAACCCCAAGACACACCACAAAGTGAACGTAGTGCATTGGTGTAATGAAAGCAATTCTTCACTGTACGATCTACATGAAATTTAAGCTGGAGACACCTGTGAAATGTGAAGCCAAGGAAACAAAAGGTATCGACATAATCTATGGATTCACTTCCAAGATGTAACGAAGCCAAAGGTTGTGGCGCATTTCTTTTTTTACTAAAGACCATAGCTTTGGTTTTGCTAGAAGACAATTCAAGTTGCAGTCCAAATAATTTATTTTTTACAATATTCAAAACATTCTGAACTCTAATCCTAGCATTACAAGCATCAGAGTCAGAACTGAAGATAACTATATCATCTGCATATCCCAAGATATGAACATCATCAGGAATGTCTTCAAATATTTCGTCGATGTATAGATTGAAACACAACGGACTAAGCACACAACCTTGGGGCACACCCGTGAATGAGTGCCGATTAACAAAACCTTCATCACCCTGGATATACAAGTCCTTAAATTGAAATAAGCAATATATAAAATCGCAGAATCTGTTAGGAATACCCAAGTGTTTTAATCTGTCCCATAAGAGTCTAATATTAACGTTATCAAACGCTCCTTTAATGTCCAAAAAAACCGAAACCACACTTTCCTTTTTAAGAAAAGCAAGTTGAACTGCTGACCATAATGTAATAATGTTATCTGAAGTGGATTTCCATCTCCTGAAGCCAGATTGAAAATTACTAATTTTATTAGAAGATTCAAGAAACCACTCTAAGCGTGTGCAGAGAATCCTTTCAAATACTTTCCTTATAGTAGAGGCAAGCGCAATGGAGCGATAAGAAGCAGCCAGGCCAGACGAGCCATTTTTTTTCTTGAGTGGCATTATCTTATATTGGTACCAACAGTAAGGAATAAACCCACTAGAAAGCACTTCATTGAGCATGTCGAGCAGTTTGAAAGTGTGTTCGGAGTTAAAAAGTTTTAAATGCTGATTACGAAGGCCATCTATGCCAGGAGCACTGTTTTTAGAATTAATAATGGCTTTATCTAATTCCCTGTAGGAAATAGGTGCAAGTAAAAAATGATCATTGTCGCCAACCCCAGGAGAGATAAAACAAAAAGGACCACTTGGACCTGCTAAGCCATCACAGAACTCAGAGAGGCACTCATTAAGTCCTGAGATACAATCATTGAAATTGCCTTTGAAAAATTTTATGGTTTTCCACAATTCACCAACGGTCATGTTGCTGTTGATATTTTCACAGAAGGATTTCCAACCGTTCCTTTTTTCAGTTCTAATAATATATTTGTATCGCTTTTTCATTTGCATCAAATTCTCAAAATTTAGCCTAGATGGTTGGAGCTTAAGTTTTTTATGAGCCAACTTGAGCATTGCACTTGCTTTGTTACAAGTTGCATTCCACCAAGGGTTAGGGGGTCTCATCTTATTATTTACTTTAGCCTTAAAGGTATCATGAAAAACTTGCACAAACGTGTCAAGGTTACTATCAGATGTAGGACTTTCAAACATAGGAGAACTGAAAACTTCTGTTAATTTTTTGTTAAGAAAATCTTTATCAATATTTTTTGGAACTATGAATTTCGAAAAACTTTTAAGTATTGGCGCAAGACCAAGACCAATCTCAATGATGCAGTGGGTACTGCTAAGAGTCTCTCTGCTGGTTTTCCAGGTGGAATTCAGTGCAATATTTCCTGAGCATACTGTAAGATCGAGACAAGAGCTGTTTTGACCAAAATGAGTAGGTTCACCTGTATTTAGTAAAATTAAATCGTTTGCTTCGACAAAATCCAGCACCTTTCTACCTCTGGAATCAGTGGAGGCACTGCCCCAGCAAATATTGTGAGCATTGAAGTCTCCGCAAATCAGAAGGGAGGAGTATGTAATGCTATTGACGATGTTGTTCAAATGAGCGGTGGACAAACTATGATTTGGAGGTAAATAAAATGAAAGGATGGTGAGTACACCTGAATTTGTATGAACTTCGCAACCACAAACTTCAATGGAATCTGTGGGAGAAGATATACCAATTTTATTTACTTTAAGGGATTTGTCAAAAATAATAGCTACTCCGCCACCTCTGTTTGCAGGAGGGCATCGGTCTGATCTTATAATATCATAATTTTTAAAACTGATGGAATCTGATGGTACCAAAAAAGTTTCTGAAAGACAACCTAAGGCAATTTTGTTAACAAAAAAATATTGCTCTAGTTGATTTTTTTTATTACGTAGACTAGTGCAATTTAATTGGGCTATTTTCATCAATATTATTAATATTAGTTAAAATTTCGTCAAAAATAGGTTTTACATTGCCTGTTCTTAAGCACCCTGCACCGTTGTTTTCATATAAAGTTTTGACAATAGCCTCAAAAAAAGGCTTAACATGAGTCAAAGTGTCACATGATGTTCTCTTGATTTGCTCGCTTATGACTGATTGAATATCAGATACAATGGTTGTTGTAGCAACAGGAATTGTAATAGTGCTGGAGTCAGTTTCCATGACACTGACAGTACTACTGGCCGTTGGAGGAACCTCCTCCGTACGTTGCCTTTTGGCACCAACGACAGCCTTAGCAGCCGGTTTCTTTGGTCGCCTAACAGGAGTCATGGAAGGAAAGTCTTCAGGATTAAAATTATAAGATTCAAAATTATGATTAGTTTTGTTATAAGTTGCATTGCTAGGGTTGACATAAGTTGGTGTAGAAAAAGTAATGACTTTTGGCTTAAGTCTGTTGGCTTTCTCAACTTTTTCATTAAATATTTTTTTATAAATGGAACATGAAGAGGATGACGCTTGATGCGCACCTCCACAATTAATACACTTCAGTGAACAAGTGTCGCCTTCCTCATGAGATGCACCACACTTGCAGCAAAGCTTCACAGTGCGGTTGCACGCACGCTCGGAGTGGTTAAACCTCCAACACTTCTTACACTGAAGCACATTGTCCCTGAACGGATTAATGGGATAATTAACCCCACCCACTGAAATATGAGAAGGCAACGAAAAACCTGAAAAACAAATCAAAACAGAGTCAGAAGGCACACGCGTACCTGAAGTATTAGGATCTTTCCTAGAAAGGCGCTTTACTTCAGCTACTTTACAACCTAAAGCAAGAGGGCCATATATAGCCATGTTTTTTCCGCTGCTGGTTTCATAAATTTCCTGCTCAGAATAAGACAAGGGGATTGGAGCAACTCCCTTGACTTCGCAAAGCTCTGAGGGTATAAATATATTAAAATTTTCCAGCAAAAAAGTATCTTTAGCAATTTTATTAGCCATTGTACACTTTTTAGCAACAACCTTTAGTTTTTTTTTCGAAATAAAATAGATTTCAACGTCAGTAAAATTCTTGTAGATATGCTTGCTAATGCAAACTACATTAAGCGCACTGTTATTTTTCGATTGAATGATAATATCGTAGCTTCTGATGAAGTTATCCTCAATATAAAAACGCAACCTTGGCACCTTTATTCCCCCATTACCATCCCCGTCAGGAGGACGCACAACGTGGTCTTCAGGCCACACCATTTTGTAGCGATTATTAACCGCGATGATAGGTCAAAATGTATATTAAAAAAATTAGTACTAAATAAAAAAAAAAAATATGGTGGAATATGTGTAAGTATTAGTATACAGATAATACGTACAACAAAAATTAAAATTAAAATCAAATTTATTCGCAAATAAATATATTTTCCAAAAAGAAAATACCTTGCAATGCAGTCCACAGCTATGCACAGCAGTGTAATAAGGATTCTAAATCACCGAAAAAATTTTCGCAAAAATCACAAATTTTCCAATATGGCGTATAAAATTACAGAACACAAAAAATCACGTCTTTACTTTAACACGCACAAAATCGAAGTCCTGCTCGCAATTTTGTCTGTCAAAATAATGTATTTGGCGAGATGCCCAATTATAGGGTTTCCTCTGATTTGAGGGAATTTCAGAAAGTTTTTTTTCATGCTCAGTGCATTTTATTGGGTTAATTAGATGTTCTATTGCAATTTAAGAAATAAAATCAGGTGGCATCCTATTTTCGAACTATTCTTACTAACACCATGATATAATGAAATGTCAAATAATTCACACAAACACTGACTTCGAAAATGCCATTTTGCCGACTTTTTACTTGTCATCGGAAAAAATACTTTTTAGTTAGAGTTTTTTATTTCAGCAATATTAATAATATTACATTTGCAATAAAAATTAGAATTACTCGCTAAAAAAGGGAAAAACTCTGGAGCTTATACGTGTGTATTTTTTTTCTCAATTTGATCGAAAAAACAGCTTTAAAAAAGCAAAATGAATTGAAAAGTCGTAGCATAATGCCGACTTTTCAAAAAGTTTTGCATTCCACTTTATACCCACTTTCACGTGAAAGTGGAATTGGGAACAGGGCGGATAATATCATATATCTAAAATTGATAATTCGCGGTTCAAAATGTTTGAAAAATAACTTTTGTTCGAAAAAGTCACATTTGCTGAGATTTCCCCATGTGTATATTATATTTCATATAAATATTATATATCCAGGAAATTTAATTTTTTACGAGTTGCATTATAGCTGCGATCCTCGATGTAATGTGCGCTTCACAATCAGCTATGTCTTTCTGCGGAAGTTCAAGACGGGCACCTGGCATTCTCTCCTCTGATCTGAATTGGAGCCAAAGTCCGGCAAGCGATAAGTGCAAGAAAATTTACTTTTTAACCGGTTATACAATTGCGGAAGAGAATGATTCGGTAGAAGGTGAACATGAAGAATCTTCAAATAGTTCGGACATGGATTGGAGTAATGATTGGCAAGACGATGATGCTGGCAGTAGTCCAAAATCGCAAAATTTCGAACGTCAACGTTAAAAGCGACAAAAACAAATTAGTTCCTGCTGTTTCGGTTAGCGATATCAAATCCCAGTCACAAACATCACAGAAAGCGTTAGATGATGATATAGGAAAATCTGAACAAACATTCGATAAAGAGGCATGGAACTACTTAAGTTCGGAAGATGTGCAAATGTTTGAGGAAGAAAATATGCAATTATAACATGAGTTGCAAGGTATCTCCGAAAAAGTAGAGCAAATTGAGAAGAATGTCATAGATATTGCCCAGTTGCAAGATATTTTTACAGAAAAGGTGAGACAATTGAGCTATTTAAATTTTTACTTATTTTATTTGTAAAAGTAGAATAAAAATTTAACTCTAATTTTTTTCAGGCTTCATCTCTCAGTTCGCATTGTACATAACACTTAAAAAATTTAATTCATTGAAAATATGGAATTATCTCGTCAAAACTTCCATGCGATGATTTTTTACGATTTTCGAGGACGTTCATCTTAACAAGGGTGTATCTATTGATTGGAAAAGGGTTTTGGCGACGAAGAACCATCCAAAACCACATGTTCCAATAAGAAAAGTATAATTAATTTTTCAATGTTCATCTCTTTGTATTAGTCGTATACGACTTCGTCTGATGCGACCAAAATATTTCGTTTTTTGTCAGCCATTCGTACAACTAATACAAAGCGATGAATAACTGACATTGTTATGTGTTATAACTAAAAAATAATGTCAGCAATTGTATTTGTTTCCAATTATCTTTAATGTGATCAGTTATCCACCGCATATCATTTCCTCAATACTACAACTAGTCAACTTTGAAATTATCATTCTTGGGATAAGTGACCAATGATATTCTTTATGGCTAAGGCCACAATCCTGTCCAACCAGAGTTCTCTAAAGTGGCATAGTTATAAGAAAAAAAAAAAAAAAACAAAACAAACAAGTCGAAAATCTCTGTAAATTTAAATTTTCAAAAATCTTAAAATTGAATTATCTCAAAGCTATAAAATTGGAGTAACGTAATTAGTTGTATTATTGAGGTAGCGATATAATTCAGCACGTTAACAATTGTTAAAAAAATTTAAATACAAATAGAAAAACTTTTGTTTCAATAAATTACTAAAAACGACTAAACTATTTTTCGTTTTAATGATTTGAAAATTATTAGTTAGGAGGGAATTAGGGTTCAAGTGGTTTTGCCTAAACTGAACGTTAGGGTCAAGTGCGAAATCCCAGCGATTTTTTCAAATTTTCCTAAATACGTTCCACATTACTGTTTCTCCAGATTTACCGAAATTCGAAAAATATTCGTTTTTCATTATGACCACCACATTAGGCTTCAATAAGGCAAATCTAATTTAGGAATACTCTACGCTTGCTTAACTAGGCAATTGCTGGGCATTCCGAAACTAGGCAAATGTTCGTTGACCACTATGACGACCACATTAGGTTTTCATTAGGCAAACGAAATTCGGCAACTGTTCGTTTATCATTATAACCACCGCATCAGGCGTTCTTTAGGCAAACCTAATTTAGGAATATCCTAAGCCTGCCTAACTAGGCCTTTGTTAGGCATTCCAAAACTGGGCAACTGTTCGTTTATCACTATGACCACCACGTTAGGTTTTCGTTAGGCAAACGAAATTCGGCAACTGTTCGTTTATCACTATGACCACCGCATTAGGCGTTCATTAGGCAAACTTAATTTAGGCAAACCCAAAGCCTACTTAACCAGGCAAGTAATAGGCATTCGTAATTTTGGCTAACCCCATTGCTTCCCAATTAGGGTCTAATGTATTTGTAGGCATGCCGAAGCAAATTTCTAGACGGGAAAAAATACTCCATTTTACTTAAAATTTACCCTTTTTGGCCAAAAATTACCACTTTTAAAAATAATTAATAAAACCAAAGCTTTACAGGTTTAACATAAATAATTTAATTTATTGTTGTTTACAAAAATAAAAAAACCCACATTTAGAACAAAAAAAACATCACGACACTCACTACATAATCAGATTTCCTTTATTGGGAGGCCGAGCATGAAATACAGTGGGAAGCAAAACTGTCAACAAGTTTCCTATTTTCGACTTAGTACTGCTATAGCGTCCGTTCTGATTACATGACCCACAGGAAAAATGAACCATTAGGTTTACCTTTCCTCTATTCAAATATGTGAACAATTTTACCGAACTTCACACCATAAAAAAATGAAAAAAAACCATTTCGAAAACATGTTGACAGTTTTGCACCACTTTAAATGATTTACGTACAAACCTGGAACGTGAATTTTTCCTAGTTTAAAAAAACGATTACATTAGATTTCGTTGTGCTGATTCCAAAACTGGCCACAAAATCTCTCTACCTCATCTGGATTTTGAGGTATCCTAACCTAAAAGTGCAAAAAATAACGTTTTTGCTGTTTTTCAAATTAAATTCCAGGACGCAAGGATTTTTTCTGCTCTATTCCATAAAGTGCACTAGAATATCTTGCTCTTCTCCTTTCCAAAAACGTGGTGAATGGTCATCATAATTTTTTCTTTGCAAAGTTATGATGATATCAAGAAATACCCAAAATTCATACTAAGAGTAATTTGGGTATTTTTGGCCATATTTTTCCAAAAGGATATATTTATAAACCATATATACCAATTGAACTTTGTTAAAATGGCATAAATCTAATTCCTGCCGCTATAGCCGTTTTATAAGATTTCGTGATGTCATCTCAGAGTGGCCATAACTTTGTAAAGAAAAATCGTAGATGACCGTAGATTGAAAATTAATTTTAATTGAATTATCAATTAAAATTAATTTAGTAAAATAAATAATTATAAATACAACAATTTTGACTGTCAGAATACGAATTTAATTGAATTATAAATTAAAATTAATTAAGTAAAATAAATAATTATAATTACAACAATTTTGACTGTCAGAATACGAAACTGCTCAGTAGTAGTTTCGTCGGTGTGTTTTATAAAATTTTTTGTAGCAAATTGAGTTGGTATGAAATGTAGTGTTCCAAAATGATGATAAAAGATGGAGCATACACTTGGACAGTTCCGAACCATTTGGAGAAAATTTTATTTTGGCTAAAATTTGCTTTAGCAATTTTTGGTATTTCCAATTCATGCACATTAAAATTGAATTGAATTCTTTATTGAGACTTTTTTTAAAAAATGACCACAGATTATTTATAAAATTCACTATTATTATCAATAAAATGCATAGAATGCGTCTTTGATTGCAGTCTTATTAATTACAAATTTACACTTGTTCATGAAATAATTAATATAAGTAGTTGTATCTTTTTAACTAATGTTAATAAAGAAACTTGGCATCACTATTAAAAAATGACTAAAAATACAGACCTGCTCCGTAATCCGCGTGGTTTCATTCACTTATCACTTCGCACGGTGGTACGGAAGAAAATTATTTACGTATAAAAGTGTCGCTAAAATCGGTTGATATGAAAAAATTTGTGTTTTTTTGCTGATTCAGAATCTGTTTTTAGCGATCCCCTTCAAAAGTTATACTAAAAATACCTCTTAATAAGTATTTTTGGAATTCTTCAATTAAAAATATGTTGTTACATTTTCATAAGGTTACGAAGCTTCTGGGAGGTAATAGGGGAGGCCTAGATTTACAAAAAATTGCACCCGAAGGGGGGTCTAAAATGTACCCCTAAGGAGTTATAGGGTTAAAACTGATTTTCTGCCTCTTTTCAGAAAAAACAATTTCTTGGGTCACCCTAACGTTTTATAGAAAACATTTCTATGGCAAAGATTTAGCTAATTGTAAGAGCTTTTAGATAGTGTATATGGTTTATAGGGTTTAAAAGAATTTTTATATATTTTAATTTTTTTCCCCCATTTTTTAACTTTGATGGCCTTTTTAGTATGAAAAAGGTCCTATTAATATAGCTTTTCGTAATTTTTTTTGAAATCATCGTTAAATATTCTTTCATCCGATAGTCATTTGTCATACCAATTTTTTCGATTGAGGTTAGACAACAATACTTTTCTATGTAACACACGGGTTACTCGCATGCGTTGCGCTGCATATAATGTAGTGCACGGTGATACGGAGGAAAATTATTTACGTATAAAAGTGTCGCTAAAATCGGTTGATATAAAAAAATTTGTGTTTTTTTGCTGATTCAGAATCTGTTTTTAGCGAAATCCTATCAGATCCCAATTAAAAGTTATACTAAAAATACCTTTTAATAAGTACTTAAAGGAATTCTTCTATGTTGTATATATATGACAAATGCTCTATCATATTAAAGGATATTTAACGAAGATTTCAAAAATAATTATAAAAAGCTATATTAATAGGACTTTTTCATACTAAAATGGCCATCAAAGTCAAAAAATGGGGAAAAAAATTAAAATATCAATTTTAAAGATCCAGAACTTTGCGAAATCCTTTTAAACCCTATAAACCATATTCACTATCTAAAATCTCTTACAATTAGCTAAATCTTTGCCATAGAAATGTTTTCTATAAAACGTTAGGGTGACCCAAGAAAATTGTTTTTTCTGAAAAGAGGCAGAAAATTAGTTTTAACCCTATAACTCCTTAGGGGTACATTTTAGACCTCCCTCCGGGTGCAATTTTTTGTAAATCTAGGCCTCCCCTCTTACCTCTCAGAAGCTTCGTAACCTTATGAAAATGTAACAACATATTTTTAATTGAAGAATTCCAAAAATACTTATTAAAAGGTATTTTTAGTATATCTTTTGAAGGGGATCTGATAGGATTTCGCTAAAAACAGATTCTGAATCAGCAAAAAAACAAAAATTTTTTGATATCAACCGATTTTAGCGACACTTCTATACGTAAATAATTTTCTTCCGTATCACCGTGTTCGGAGGCTTTTTGATGAAAAGGGTGAGTCACACGATAAAAAGTATTAGAATCTTTTTTGTGGAGAATTACAGGTTCTACAAATTATATTGATTTATATTTACGAAAAAGTAACCGTTTCGGAAATATATGATAGTCGAATTTTTCGACTTTTTGCGATTTTTTAAGAATATTTCCTAAATGGTTACTTTTTCGTTAATGCAAATCAATGTTATTTGTAGAACCTGTATTTCCCCACAAAAATTATTCTAATACTTTTTATCATGTGACTAATAGGGTGCAGCACTTTTTCGAAATAATGGGAAAATTATAGGTTGCATCAAAGATTATCTTAGGAACAGGCCTTATAACAAAACTGCATACATAGTTTTGGTCAAAATCCCCGAAAAGATGGCCCGCCCGGGGCTTGAATGAAGGTCTAAACGACAAAAATCATTGTTTTTTTGCAGTTTTTTTATTTTATCTCAAAAACCACGAAACTATTGGTAGTAAATCATCCTAAATCTTTGAAAGGGATTAATTTTCTACATTTTTTGTTTTTTTCTCATTGCTCTACAGTGAAGTTTGCCTTATGGAAGTTCCGGAAGAAGTTCAAATTTTTGGATTCAAAAAACGGTTTTTTTCCTATAACTCAAGATACAAGAGACACACAAAAATTTTAGACCTCAATAAATGTAGGAAATCTGTTTTCCTATAGTTTTGCTTTTAAATCTTTATTTCAAAAGTAAACGGTTTCCCGCTAGAGGCCAAAATTTGTTAAAAATAATTGTGTATCATGTAAAAGTGACCTTTTTATGTTTTTGTTTTAAAACATACCCAAAATTATGATAAGAAACTAATGAAGAAGTCAAAAGCTTTCAAACGTGGTCTTCAAAGTAGGAATCGGTTGAAATTTCCGCGAGATATGACAGCATTTACATACTTGGTATTTTTTGTAAAGTTCTGAATTTGGGTATTTTTGTTTAACAGAATATTTTGAATCCACAACTTAAGATTTTTTTATGTTTATTACCTTACGTTAAAGAACAATAAACAGCGCAACTTTTAAGACCAAGAATGTCAAAATCGATTTGTAGTTTCCTTGCGAATTTCAGCCTAAGAGTTTGGATTTTTTAAAATTTTTGTCAAATACGGTTTTTTGAGTATGAGCTACTGTATACCCTAAATACCGTAAAAAATGTGTACTATTATATCCAAAAAACAGTAGGAAATATATTTTGCTATATTTTGTTCCTGATAGTCATCTTTCCACAGCTAGCAGTTTGTGCCCTAGAGGCCGATTTTTGTGATAAAAAAAATCGGATTTTTAGAAATTTTTATTTCAAAGTTACCATTTGATGGTTTTGCTTGCAAATTTTCCCAAAATTTTTGTAAAGAACTTAAGATAAGGTTGAAGGCTTTCAAACGTAGTCTTTATAATAGAAATCGACTGAAATTTACGCGAGATATTACAGTTTTTATATACTCTTTGATACAAAAAAAGAACCAAAAATCATATCTGCACAATAAAAAAATACTCTTATATCTTCTCTTCTTATACGAGCTAAAATTGTATGTTTGTTTTTTTGTTTCTTTGTACTTATTTCTGTGCCAATGTTTTTACTCGAAAACGGCTACAGCGATTTTAATGAAACTCGGAATAGTGTTAGATATTAGCATGCAATGAAGAATGAGCTAAATTTGAACTTTGTAAATGCTCACCAGAGGGCGTGGCACAGACTTTAATTTTAAATTTGATTTAGTCATAACTCGCAAACCATACAAGGTATTTAGATGAAATTTGGTGAGCAGGTACGGATTAATAATACCTTGTAACAGAGAAAAAGAGGGCGGGATCGAAGAAGTGCCACGCTCACATTTTAGCCCTTGAAAATTTTGATTCAATATTACTCGAAAACGACTCCAACAATTTTAATGAAAATTTAGGAGGTGTTACCTCTGCAAACAAGAATTATTATGTGATACCCCGTTATATTGGGAAAACTCGTTGAAGGGCGTGGCACCGCCCACAAAAATATAAAACAGTATGAAAAGAAAACTAATAAAGCAAACATTCTGAAATTAACTGTGAAGAGCATAATTGCTAAAAGGCATCTCTGTTCTGAAAGTGGGCGAAATATTGCGATTGCGCGTGGAACCTCCCATACAAGCAAAATGCGTTAAATGCTATTTCTCGCAAATGTTACAAGATATTTTAATGAAATTTGGTGTGTAGGTACTGCTTATTAATGCCTTGTAATAACCGAAAAGTGGGTGGTATCGAAGAAGAACCACGCCCCCTTTTACACCGTTGAATATTTTGATTCAATTTTACTCGAAAACGACTCCAACAATTTTAATGAAAATTTAAGAGATTGTACCCTTGAAAACAAGTATTAATATGTTATATGCCTTTATATTGGAAAAACTCGATGAAGGGCGTGGCACCGCCCCCAAAAATATCATACGCTATAAAAAGAAAACTACTTAAGCAATCTTTCTGAATTTAACTATAGGGAGTCTGCTTGCTATTAGACACATGCGACCTGAATGTGGGCAAAATATCGCTTGTGCGCGTGGATCCTCCCATACAAGTAAAACACATTAAATGCTATTTCTCGGAAATGGTACAATATATTTTGATAAAATTTGGATCATGAGTATCGAAAGCATAACGAAAAGTGGGCGCTGTCCAATAATTGTCACTCCCACTTTTTACCAAAATAAAAATTTTAGTTAATAACTCAGGCACAAAACAAAAAAAAAAATTAAATTAACTTTTTATTTCTTATATGCAGACGTATGTACTTTTTGACGCTGAGTCCGTCTTCATCAGCAGAACTGTCATTATACCTGTAGGATTTTGAAATATCCTTGTTTGAAGTTGAAGAAAACGCTGTGTTCACTCTTACAGCATAGCTACAAGAAAAGCTGAAATTCTTTTTTATCAATGGCATGAAATAGCCACTCTCTTCCTTATTAAAATATCCTTTCGGATTTTTCCAATGAGACTTTTTTTCCGAGTTATGATCCTTTGAAGATAAGATATTTCAGCCTCAATACAAAAGACGAAATATTTTGGGTGTGTAGCACATACCATTTATTTATTTTAGGGCATTCTATTTCACCGAAAAAAATTTTGAGTTTTTGATATTTTTCTATACTATTTGTTACTTTCTGAGTTTTTTCTTACTATTGTTCTCATCGGCAAATTTATCATTTTGAAAGCATGGAAATTAGAGGCGAAAAGATACGAATTTCTTCTCAAAATATGAATAAAAAATTATCATATCAGATTTTCGACCGAGCAGGGATCGGTCTCCAGGTACTCTATCTCTTATAACTTTTATATCTTGCGTAAATTCCAACCGATTTCTTTTTCAAAGACCACGTTCGAAAGCTGTTAACTTTTTCTTAAGTGCCCTTTTAAAATTTTTGGAAAATTTGTAAGCAAAAATATCAAAAGGTCGCTTCGAAATGAAAATTTCTAAAAATTCGATTTTTTTTATCACAAAAATCGGCCTCTAGGGCACAAACTGCTAGCTGCGGAAAGATGACTATCAGGAGCAAAATATAGAAAAATATATTTTCTTCTGTTTTTGGGATATAATAGTACACATTTTTTACGGTATTTAGGGTATACAGTCGCTCATACTCAAAAAAAGCCGTATTTGACAAAAATTTAAAAAAATCCAAACTCTCAGGCTGAAATTCGCAAGGAAACTACAAACCGATTTTGACATTCTTGGTCCTGAAAGTTGCGCTGTTTATCGTCTTTTAACGTAAGGTAATAAACATAAAAAAATCTTAAGTTGTGGATGCAAAATACCCTTTGAAACAAAAATACACAAAATAAGAACTTTACAAAAAATACCAAGCATGTAAATGCTGTCATATCTCGCGGAAATTTCAACCGATTCCTACTTTGAAGATCACGTTTGAAAGCTTTTGACTTCTTCATTAGTTTCTTATCATAATTTTGGGTATGTTTCAAAACAAAAACATAAAAAGGTCACTTTTACATGATACACAATTATTTTCAACAAATTTCGGCCTCTAGCGGGAATCCGTTTACTTTTGAAATAAAGATTTCAAAGCAAGACTATAGGAAAACAGATTTCCTGCATTTATTGAGGTCTAAAGTTTTTGTGTGTCTCTTGTATCTTGAGTTATAGGAAAAAAAACGTTTTTTGAATCAAAAAATTTGAACTTCTTCCGGGACTTCCATAAGGCAAACTTCACTGTAGAGCAATGAGAAAAAAACAGAAAATGTAGAAAATTAATCCCTTTCAAAGATTTAGGATGATTTACTACCAATAGTTTCGTGGTTTTTGAGATAAAACAAAAAAACTGCGGAAAAACAATGATTTTTGTCGTTTTCAAATCACTGAGCCAAACGCATGCAGCGCAGTCAGCGTTGCTTTTACAACAACTTTAAATTCGAGTAACAACAAACAAAAAAACAATTTTTTGTTGTTTTTTCATGCCTCGTTTACAACAACAATAATACTTCAACAATTTTCTAAGGACTAGGACACACACAAAAATTAGGGGAACTCACGCGTTGATGCTCAATGCCCTTGCGTCGTTGCGAAAGTGCAATTTGCTAAAGTTTGATATTAGTAAAATAACAAAAATATTGCCGAAAATTTCGCACTACTTTTGCAATTTCTCAACATGGAAATATTCACATTGATCGTTCAGGCGTTAGTGCGTAAAAGACTTGCATTTTCGCTACTGCGCATCAACGCATTAATACCCATATTGTTTGTTGTTTTTGATGCGACGTAGTCTTTGTTGTTGTTTTATGTTGGTTCGAGTTCGATTTTGTGTGTACGCAAAAAAAGCAACAAAAACGCGAAATTTTGACTAGCGTGAAAAAAAAAAAACAACAAAAACTATTTCTGTCAATGTTGTACAGAAATATTGATGTTGTTGGGAGTTGTACAGAAATATTGATGTTGTTGGGTCGAGCCAAAATTGGCTCACTTTTCTTCTACGCTGACACCCTTGGTTTAGACCTTCATTCAAGCCCCGGGCGGGCTATCTTTTCGGGAGTTTTGACCAAAACTAAGTATGCAGTTTTTGTTTTAAGATCTAAGTCTATGTTAATTTTTGCTGCACTAATTTTTTTTGAATTTTGCTGCACCTTAGTGACTAACCATTTTCATCAAAAAGCAATGCAATGTTAAATAAAATTTCCGTTTCGCCTCTCGACTAGAAACGAAACGAAATTTGGTTTCTATTCGCAATAGGGGCCTAATAAAAAATCAAGGTGTTAAGCTTTCGTTTTGTTTTTGTTATATTTTTGTAAAGGATAAATTAAAGTTGCTGTTACCTCAATAAAAAATTTAAATTCTCGTCTATTTTTATATAATTGCAAAAAGTAAAAAACTTTTTGACTCACTCTTGACGCTGTTTGTATGCTCGCTGCGCTTGGTAACTGCCAAACATCTTGTTTTTGGAAAAAAAAAGCTATGAATGTATATATGTATTGTTTATTTATTATTTCATAATTACAATGGTTTGTTTCATTAATTTTTATTTATTTATTTTTTTTTTTTTTTCAGCAGCCAATTGAAACGCTTTTTTTTTTTTTGGTTAGAATCAATAATGAAAATTACCAAAACAAATTAAATTTACAATGTTTTGAGTTCAATAACAATATGAAGGTAATATTCTTTGATTCAATGCAAACCAATTATAAATAAAGAACAAAAACAAGTCTAGTTACAATAGCGTAAATAATTCATTAAAATTCAATTGTTAGTTATAAATTAAACACAAAACAATAATTACAAATCAATTCTCCTTTAAAATAACGTAAATTTAACTCAAAGTTATTTTTTTATATCATATTATTAACCTTTTTTATTTGAACAGATTAATAAGAGTAGTAACAATATTTGGTAGTATGTATGTATATGCCAAATTTAAGTCAGCGTAAAGTATAGCCAACCTAATAAAAGCATGTTTGTTTTGGCAAAAGAAGCCATTTCTGTTTTTTATTATTGATGCTTTTACTTAATCCATATTAACTGTTTAATCAATAGTTGCAATATGCTTGATTTGCTGCTATATAACCAAAAACTAAATTTTAAATTTTTCATATTTTCAGGATTCAAATTGAAAAACAAAACAAAAAAAAAAAAAATCCAAAAGTATAGATAGATTTGTTTTCTACCAGCAGCAAAATTATGTTTATAAATTAAGGGTAAAAACAGAGAGCGCAGCAGCATTAAGGCAAGTTTCTTCAAATGTAATCAAGCGCCAGATAACAAGTAAAGCGTTGTTTGTTTTTACACTTGCTCTATTTAAGTACGAATTTTTCTGCTATTGATATATATTGAATATAAATTTATTATTATGATTAACAAAAATTACCGTGTACTTTTTGTCATGAAGTCTTTGCTCTATATTCGTTTTGAAAATGTTTGCATTACAGTAGGAAGCAAATACTGTCATTTTAGTAGTTTTCTACAAAATACTGCTATAGCGTCTGCTCTAACTACATGACCAACAAGAAGTATGAACCTAACGGAGGTTTTAACTTCTGTTTAAATAACCTTACCTTACTTAGCACCAGAAAAAAAAAATTATACAAAAAAATCAGTTAAAAATTTTTTTTTTTTTTTTTTTTTGGCAATTTCACAACACATATTAACGCAAACTATGAAAAACATTGGTTTATTTTTGCTAGGTTATATCGAAATACTGACGTGTCAGAGGGAATCTGCGGCTCCTAAGTTAAGAAAAGTATACGTACCAGTTATGATGTGCGGTAATGTGTGTTTGTAAAACTGAAAAAAATTTGCAAATGATTTTTTATTCTTAATTTTTTTATGGTACTCAGTTAGTTGAAATTATTCACATATTTAAAAACAGGAAAGTTCAAGCTTTCGTTAGGTTCATACTTCTTGTTGGTCATGAAATTAGAACAGACGCTGTAGCAGTATTTTGCAGAAAACATCAAACATGTTGAGAGTTTTGCCTCCCACTGTATGCATTTGAATCTATGAGATTTTATTAATGTACTATATTTATATATATTAGGACGGGTCGAACGTTTTTGCCGGTCTGGCTCAGCGAAAATCATAAAATTTGGAGAATTTAAAGAAGCTTTTCCGAAGAAAGTGTATATTTTCATTGCAGTTTACCCCCCCCCCACCCCCGGTATTTACAAAGATTTGTCCTTATACATTTTCTTTAAGACCAAGAAAACATGGAATTTTCTGTGAAATAATTTCAAGTGAATTTTTTACAGGAATAACCCTTAATGCATGAAAAAAAAGTGTGAAAAATTCATTGCGAAATTGTGTTTGTATAAAAAGTTATTCAAGGTCAAAGGTTGCAAAAATCTGTTTTCTGGAAATATTTCGCTTACGGTTACATCTACAGAGAGCAATTTTTTAGCTCAGAAAGCTATTCAAAAATGTAAGAAATGTTTTCGTGCAACTTATAGTTAAGGAGATATCTTAATTAAAGATATATCGCTGCGCACAAATATGCAGAGTTATATGAATGTTGATTTTCAAAGTGCTTTAATTCGTGAACTGTAAGTCTTACGAAAACTATTCAGACAGCATTCTATAGAAAATTTTTAGAGCTATGAAATTGTGGGCAAATATTTTTTTGTGCAGAAGTAACCGTTAGCGAGATATTAGCAAAAAAGTAATTTTTCAATATTTGACCTTGAATATCTTTTTATGCGAACACAATTTCACAATGCCCCTTTCACTCCTTATTTTTCATGCAATTATAAATATTATTCTGGTAAAAAAAAATTCATTTCGTATTATTTCGCAGAAAATTGTATATTTTCCTAGTTTTAAAAAAAATGTATAAAGACAAATCTTATTTGTAAACATCGGGAGGTAAACTGCAAGAAAATATATACTTTCTTCGGCAAAGTTTCTCTAAATGATCCAAATTTTACTGTTTTCGCTGAACCAGACCGGGAAAATTTTCGTCGATACTATCGGTTCATCTTATTTATATATACATATTAGGCCGGGTCAATTTTTTTTGCGGCAAAGAGTATAGCAACAAAACAATCTACGAAAAATTCTAAAAAACTTTGCCCAAGAAACCACGGGACAAAAATCAATATCAAGCCGCCGAAAATTGCGTTGAAGTTTTGATGTAGTACTATAAAATTAAAAAAAAAAAAAAAAAAATCAAATACTTTGAATAATTTTATATGAAACAAGTAAAAAAAATTTGAATTTTTTCTTATTGTATTTTAAAGTAGTACATCAAAACTTCAACGCAATTTACGGCGGGATTATGGGATTTTAGACAGATGGTTTGTTGGGCATCGTTTTTTAGAATTTTCCATAGATTTTTTTGCTGCTATACTCTTTGCTAATTTTTTGCCTCCCGAACAAATTGACCCGTCCTAATACATATACTAAACTTTGTATAGAGGTGTCAAAGAAACGCAATGAAATGCCTTGTGGATTGTATTTTTTTTTAAGCCCTCCAAGTTTGTATAGATTCATTTAATATATTAAAGCAAAGAAAGTCACATTTGTTTTTAGAAAAACTTCAAATAATGTAAAAATTTAAAACTATAATTATGAAAAACAATGTGAATATAAAAAAAAGCGGAAGCTGGATTGATTATTGATTTTATGACATTGTGGAATATGACAACAAGCACAAACGTATTTTTTTAGATTGATTATAATTAAATTAAATAAAAATTGATTATTTTAATCATAAAGCAGTTATTTTGAAACTAAAAAATGGGATGCTGTTAACAACTTCACTCCATAATTATTTTAAGTTAAGTTTAATTCAAGCATACAAAAACAAAAACATAAGAACAAAGAGCTCAAAAAAAAAATACCGCTGACTAAAAAAAAAAATTTAATGAAAGTAAGACTCATTCTTCAAAGTTTTATAAAGCAGATTTTATGAAATTAAACAAATTGCAGTGCTGATGAAGTCTGCACTTCATGAACATTGAATTTATATGCTTACTTAATTTCTTTAGAGATAAATGCTTAGGATTTTTTAATTTCACTATATCAATAAAGTTCATGTCATTAACAAAGTGTGACATATAATTTGGCAATAAGATTAACATAAATTATTTAAATGATAGTTAACTAACACTATCAATGCATTGGCTAAAATGTATAACTTCCAACAGAAATATATGTATGCATGCTGTCATTAGAGATGTGTTCGTATTGATTGTGCATTTCTGTTTGCATGCAAGAAACTTAAACAGCAATTTTATTGCTACGACTTTCATTAATAATACAATGAATTGTATTAACAATATGAATTTTTGAAAACATGATTTTAATTAACAACAATTAATTTCCTTACTTCTTCAATCAAGTACCACGTAAGGCAAAACAGTTAATAATTCATCATTATATGAACGTAATTGTAGTACTTGATGCCATTCTTTAAACTGTTGTATACGTGCACAGTTATTGCCATCTTCATCATCAACATCTTCGTCGACAGCACGTAATCCAGTACGATATTCTTTTTGTGGGATTAGTTGATGTTTTGCTGTTGATGCTGGTGACAAAGAATTTTGTGCTTTCTGAGTATCATTATTTGTTTTATTATTATTACTACTCGCAGCTCCTGCTATATTTTCAATAATACTACCACTATTATTACTACTAGATCTTACCATCTGTTTTAAACTATTATTACTATTATCTAATTTAGAATTATTATTGTTATTATAAAAATTATTATAAACATCACAATTTTCAAATGGGCGTTTTAGCTGCTGCCACTGTTCTTGTTTTAAGTTTTCTTTATATACATCAGACACAACATAGTTGGTAACGTTTTCGGAAAACTCCACTTCGTCATCAGCAATATTCAAAGTATGCGCAGCCATTCTATGATTCTGTTCAACATGCTCAGGAGTTAAGTAGATGTTATTGAAAGACTTTAACAGCCCATTATTCTTCATAGATAACATATCGCTTTCACAACTTTCTTTGACCTCTTTCTTTGCATTAAAATTATCCTCACTGGCAGCTCCAACTTCATGATTTTTCTCAGATTTCGAAAAGTTTTCAGTTTGAAAGTTTTTATTAACTTCTACCGATGCTTCTTGTTTGACTAGTTTCTTTGCATCTGACAATAACCCATCAGCAGCTTCATTGTCTGTATAACTTGATTTGGAGTCTGATGTATCGAAAAAAAGGTCTGATGAACGTGAATTAGAACATGTTGAACAGCTAGATGAATATGAATTAAATTTTTTGTCTGGTAAACTAGGAATAATGGTTTTGCTATTTTGTTTGATTCCATCTGCACTGTCTGTTGCTGATTCATATTCGTAATCACTTCCTTCCGCACAACTTGAACTACAACTGCTTATATTTAAAATGCTTCCACAGAAGTCACTAGCTTGAAGTTCGTAAGGGAAAAATAACTGACGATGGAGCTTTTGCGTGCAATGCTCCGAAAGTGATGATACTTTTTTCATCCTACGTCGCTTCAGACCCCTTTTTTTCAATTTATTAGATACAGATAACAACGAAGCAGGGTTTTCTATAACATTTTCAGCACTGTTTTCATTACCTTGGAACCTGCTGGACATTAAGTCCTCTGCGTTAGACTCACACGCGTTTAATAGTTTAGCTTTATGAGGGTCACATTCTTCCTCATCAGCTACATAATTTTCACACGCCGTTAGTGTCCCACTAGTACTTACGACTTCACCACTTGATGCTCTGGTATTTTTTTCTTTTGTTTCCGTTACTTCTGCAACAGTATTATTGATAGGTTGTACCGCCAACGGTGGTACTATTATTGGTGATATCGCTGATAAAGAATCTGATGGAGAATTGGTTTTACTTGGAGTTTTCTTAATTGTAAGCACAATGTGATTGTTGCCAGTAGACGTTGCCGATATATCACGCGTAACAACCTCATGAAAGTCACCTGCATAATCGTCATCTTCTTCATCATCTTCATCATCATCATCGTCAATGTATTCCTCTTCTTCACAGTCTTCATTAGCAACGTTATATTCATCAGCTGTATAATCAATTGGTGAGCTTCTGCTACCAGCGCTATATAAAAAGTCATCATCTTGTTCATCATCATCATCTGTGCTATTGTTACTACTGCCAATTGATACTTGCCTCTGTGTTGCAATATCACCATTAATTGCAATTTTAATACGTTTTATTAAACGTGGTTTTCTATCCACAGCTGTTTCATCTTCAATAAGTTTACTGCTTCTGCGCCTTCTCTTTCTATGTAATTTTGGGCTAGAGGTGGAAGACTTGTTTTCTTCATCTTGCTGCTGCTGCTGTAACCTTCGACGTCTCAGTTTCAAATTGATCGAATGTTGTGTTTGTTTTAAACTAGAATTACTACAACTACTGCTCCGACGACTGTCAACATTTTTTATTACCGTGGATGGTGTTGCATTTGAAGTTGATTTGTCTTCCGTATACAATATTGGATTTGAGGATATCGCACTATTATTGTTGATATTTTGGTCATTTTGGTTTTCATAGGAATGATAGCTTAGATTATCAGGCAATTTAGCTAAAGTTAACAAATAATTGTTTGCCGAGTCAGTATACTTAGCTGTTGGCATATTCTGAGGGACTTCTATATCATCATCTTCAATATCGATAGTTATACCACTAAACACTTTATTACTTTCTTCTTTTTTATTAGAAATAATTGCTTGTGTTTTTATATCATCGGTATTGGATCCGACCAAATTATCTTTAACTATCAAATTATTACTATTATCACCAGTTGTATGCTCTTTTTTAATTTGTTGTTCTTTTTCCAATTCAGAATCTTTACCATCAATTATTTCATCAACCATATCTCTAATATATACATTGTCATTGGTGTCATTTTTTATAATAACTGCAGAATCTGGAATAACGTCACTTTCATTAGACCTTAAACACGTCTGATATTCACTTTTGACTTTGTGACAATTATCGTGTAGATTTTTAAGGTCTCCATTTTTCTTGGATTTGTAAGTCAAACGTTCAAGATTTAAGCGTCTCTTAGCAACTCCTAAAAATGGCACATTATGTTGTCTTTTTTCATAAGATGTTCTTTTTCTGGGCTTAAAATTAGGTGTAAAATTTATGTGGCTAAGATCTTTTGGTATATATTCTGCAATAAGTGAGCCATATTGTGGTACAACATTATCACAAAAATCAGATGAGTTTATGTTTCTAGAAAGGTTCTCTATTTTTTTGTAATCGACCGAATCCTTTGACAAAGTAGAAACTATTGTAGGTGACGTTTCTGCGTTATCCCAATTTCCATTAACGTTAGGAATGTAACAGTTATGCAACGCTGTAACATGAAATTGGGTTATTTTCTGAGTTTGTATTTCATACCGTTCTTTTGCAAGACAGTTTGGATCTTCATTAACTTCAAAAGTAGGATATATTATATTTGGTTGAAATTCGGCTAATTGATCCACTATAGGACCAGTTTGAACGCTAGTTTCAGCAGGAAGGGCTGCAAAATCAACGGTTTTAGATTCTGGCGACACTTCTTGCTTTACATTTGGTAGACGTTCAATGCTTTCAACTTTTTGTTCTTGTTTAGCAGCTGCCTCAGCTACAAATTTTTGAAGCGGATCCTCATCTTCTTCAAAATCTAAATCAAAAATTGACTTTTTTGGCTTTTCAAGTGTTAATTCGGATGTAGTGTTTTTATTTTGAACTTGTTTTGTGACATATTCGCTTATTGTCGACTGTTCCATTTTTACTACAATAACAGCTTGTTGTTCAGTAGATTCTACTACATTTTTATTTAGATCTTTTACGGACAACAAAACATCAGCCATATCTGTGTTAGGTGTTCCTTTATGGAGTGATATTTCTTCCACAGTTGTCGCAACTTCAGTAACTATACATGTACAAGGCACAACATCTTCATTGCATTCCCACATAACTTTATCTAGTGGTTGCGCTGGCGGCAGTTGTGATAGCAGCTCTTTGATTTGTTTTTCAATTAATTCAATCGATAGAGAATTGTGATTCGGAAGTGTGGATAATGCATTAACCTTAGAAACAAGATGTGAGTTGCTGTTACTGTCTGTTGATAATCTACGGCTTAAATGCGCAGTTGTACTGTCACGTGATGGGTCAGAGGTATTATAGTCACTGTAGCTCTCATCGATTTCATCTAGAACTAATAATATTGCGGTTTACCTTTACATTTTTACATATAAAAATAATAAGTTACCTCCATGAATACTATTGTTACATAAAGTTTTGTCGGGCGTTGATCTGGTGGCTACTGTTGATACGGTAGCATTAGTTGAGCACGCATCTGAAGTACGTGGCGAGTGAAGGGATGGTTCTATGTTGTTTAATTAATATGTAAAAATAAGTAAAAGGTTGATAATAAATAAATAAATAAATTTTACCAGAACAAGATGAATTCGGCCTGGACATATGCGATAGTTGTTGATGTGATAACCAATTTGACAGCGTTGGTGATGATGTTGTTGACGATATACCAAGTTTACGATTTTGCATTTCAGTGTAAAGTTCTTTCGTAGTTTTCACTTTTTTGGTGCCTAACGTGGTGATTAACATTTGTGAACATAAGCTAGTTTCTTTAGCTATTACTGAATCTACTCCCTTTGAGCCCTTTTTACGACCACGCTTCTTTGGTATTTTTTGTTCAATTTCACACGAAGGAACAGTACTGTCAACGTTGGTATTGAAAGCCAGTGAGTTATTTGTTGACTTTGGTGGTAAAAGCACCTGTCCGGACCAACTTCCTGCAGCTAATGATTTATTCTGCGATTGCGATATTATAGATGTGTTAGTAGATGAAAAATCATTAGCTTGTTTTTTATGTTGCTGTCGAAGCTCATCTATTATTTTACATTGGCTATTATCCTGATTAACAACATCAATAATATCAAATTGGGATGTTCGACTGTTTGATGTGCTATCATTTGAGTTACCGCCACTGCTGTTAAATGGCACAAAAGGGTGTGACGATGATGATGCTTTCGCAAAAGCAGGTGCACTTGCAGTGTTCGAATTGGAAGTATCATTTCTATTTATATTAAAGCCACCAAACAAATCAGAGCTTCCTGCAGATTTAAATTTACCGGCGAAAGTTAAGTCCGATGTTGATAATGTTTTTGCTTTAACTTGACTACTGCTATTAATTCCAACATTCAAATCAGTTTGAGTTTGTTCAATTGCAAGGCTGCCAGTAACCGGAGTTGACCCCGCAGCTGTACTATTAGGAAACATTGAGTTCATAGAACTATTTGATAACGAAAGTATTTCTAAAAAAAAGTATAGAATAAAATAGATAAATAGTGCAAATATCTTAAAAAAAAACAAACCTGAAATTCCAGATATAGGATATACAATTCGTGATCTGTCGTCAACAATTGGCACAAATTTGTCAAACTCTTGTTCTACCACTGGCCTTATTTGATTAGAACATGATTCCTCAATGATATTAGGAACATTTTGCATCGAAGATGATATACTTTGCTGTTGTTGTTCTCGTCCCTTGCGTTTTTTCTCCTTTTTGGATTTTTTTAATTTAGGAGAAATGTTGGTGGTACTGCCAATAACACTACTCCCAAGGTTCGACGTGGTTGTTGATGGCATAGGAGTAGAAGAAACAACTTCAGAATCTGAGTTTGAGTCTTGGATATCGATAACCTCCGATGCAATATTAGACATCGGTAATGTATTCCGTTGTATAGATAAGCGATTAAAATCAGTATTTGAACTAGACGACTGATCGATTACAAATGTTTTTGTTGCGGGTTGCGGTAAAATACGATCTTTACGTTTATTTGATTTGCGGGAACTAGGAGAAGTAAGGAGATCTTCAATATTACTTCCACTAAATGCAGGCGGTCCAACATTGCTTACACCAATTAATAAGTTAGCAAAACTTGTAGGTTGTTTTCCAATATCTTTGCTACTTGGCTGTATTAGACCCTTACTGACACTACCACCGTTTGCAGGCACAGCTGGCGAAGGCACTGCTGAAAAATTTAATCCTCCAACTGATGCTTGTCTTTTGTTACTGGTTAAGTTTATGGTGGCACTACCGGTTGAAGTCGTAGCAGGATTTGATGCAGTCGATCGCAAAAAGTCTACTGATGGCTGTTTTCCAACTACACCAGCACCATGTTCCATGTTACTTAAAACCGTTGGGGATGTAGGATGTGAACGATGATGATGATAATTCTGTTTGTACACATTCGTTTGACAAACAACCATTTCACGCCATTTTTTTAAAAGAGATTTGGCGCGACGTGCCAACTGTTCACTTTTGGTGCGACGACGTAGCTGATTTATATACTTAGCCAATCTGGTGGCTTCCAGTTGCTCTTTTGTAATCGTTGCACCTTCAAGTGCTGATATAACTGATAAAACGGCGTCCATATTAACCACCTAAAAGGCAAAACATTTAGCATTTGGAAACAAAAGTTATTCATATACAAATACTTACATCATAATTTTGGTCAAGTGCTTGTGACAAACGAACAGTTAAGTCTAATATATGCTTATTGTTCATTTAGACTCAAATCCTGTGGAAATGAGATGTTAACAGGCTCTAAGCGGCTTTGAACTGGAAAGCAGCAATAACCAACTAAAAAAAGAAGTCTTCCAGTTCAAACGGCAGCTAAATAGACTTTGAATTTTTAAGACTGCGTTCGTGGTAAAGACAGAAACTGCGACCACGTCTTGATTTAATTAACAAAGCATTTAGGGGGCAAATGTTGGCGAAAATTAAGTTAATTTTCTTAGATTTTGCATAAAAATTTAACCAAAGCTGTAAATGCCAAATATCCGTGTATTTTTATTAAAAACTTTGATGAAGGTTCAATGTATTAGTTCCTCAGTTACATAGAGATGTATATGTTTATTGTATGTGTGGATTGGCTTAGCAGTAGTAAACATAAGAGCATCAGCCGTAGTAAGCCCTTTTTTTGGCGCGTAATATTTTGAAAGTTTTAAAAATAAGTGCTAACACTAAAGTAACAGCGACGTTGATTGTAATCAACGACTTTTATTTTCATTTTTTTTACAAAAATTCACTTTTCTTAGTACTATTAAATATTAAATCTCAGAAACGCAATTCCAGTAATGATCCCTAAAAAGAAAGAAAAGAATAGCTCAATAACTAAACCATTGAATCGATTTATTTGTAAAAGATAAAAAAGTAAAACATTAAAGATTATATTCAAAAGAAAAGTAAATACCTTATTAAAAGAAATATATCAACTTAAGTTAAATTTATCCAACCAACTAAATTTTTTCCGGTCATTCAGGCCTGTTCCGTAATCTATGTGGTTTCAATTACTTTTCATTTCGGAAGCTTTTTGATGAAAATGGTGAGTCACACGATAAAAAGTATTAGAATCTTTTATGTGGAGAATTACAGGTTCTAAAAATAATGTAGATTTGTATTTACAAAATGAAATTGAATTTTACGACTTTTTGCGGTTTTTTAAGAATATTTCCCGAATGGTTACTTTTTCGTTAATGCAAACAAAAGAGATTCTAATACTTTTTAGCGTTCCACTCACCGTTTTCATCAAAATGCCTCCTAAGTGAAAAGTAATTGAAATCACACGGATTTCAGAACAGGCCTGATTATGTTTAAAATAAGTGTTTAAAAAAGAGAAAAGAAAATAAATAATGAAAAAGAATTACTGTCAAGTTAGAAAAAGGTTTCTTTCCTTCACTTTCACAAACAGACGGTTTTTGTGTATATTTTGTGATTTTAAAGAATTTTTGTTCATAATTTTTAGTCAATAACTATTCCGAAACGATATCTCGATTTCATACCAATATGGTTAATGTTTTAGAAACACCAATAATTATTTAAATTAATTAACTTTTATACAAACCCTCCCGCCTATTTGTCTTCTTTCTGTAAATCCTATGTAGGGAATATGCTCAAACTTACACTGGCAATCAAAACTCAGTGCATGTTTGAAAGTGGTCTTATAACATGCCCATGCTATTAGATTATATTAATTCAATCAATAATTCGTCTGGATATGTAAGTGCATTAAGCACAAACCTCAGCAAGAACTGGACAAAACTACCTTAAGGGTTTGTAGTCCTCCGTCGACCTTTTTTTGGTAGTGACCAAGATTTTTTTGTTTGGTTGGAGCTAAATAGTAGATTGCGTAGAATATTTTAATATCAAAAAACATTGTTGAGAAGACCATTTGGTTATGATTGTAGTGGGTTGTTTAAGATTTTCAGAAGAATTGCAAAATAATATGACGAGGCCAAAAATTAAAAAAATGGTGACAATGTTCCTAAAAATTCCTGGTTGCGCATGAGTGCCCTGGGAGGAACAAATATTTACCGATCACCATCATTTCCCCCTTTTCTCTCAGACCTCTCATGGTTGATAGATTTCACGAAAGCACCGCACACTGGGGCTATAGAAGTGATTTGGTTCAAAACCACCCAGAAATCGCAATTTTCATCGAAATATAAAAATTCTTAAAAAGGGATATTCATTTTGTCATACTGAAGGATAGTACGAAGCTTAATGTGACTTAATCAATTTGCACATAACCGAGTGACCTTGAAAAATGTAATTCAATGTTAAAAAAATAGAGATATGTTGTGATTGTGGGTTAAACCATTCAATACGTATTATCTATATATATAAAAATGAAATGGTGTCCGTATGTAGCTTATGAACGCGGAAACTACAAGGCCGATTTACATAATTTTTTTTTAAATTGTTTGTTTTGGTCTGTAGAAGGTTCTTAAGGGGGTGGGACGCCACTGAGGGGAAAGGGGGATTGCACCCCCGATACGAAAAAAATACAAAAAATGCTATATCTCTACAGTTATAAAAGCTATGATTATGAAAGTTGATGAACTTATGCATAATGTACGTATTTACCATTCACCATGCAAAACTTGGGGGATATTGGGTATAGGAGAGTTGCATCCACTTTTCAAAAAATACATAAATGCTATATTTCTTCACATATCGCAGATATCTTTATAAAACTTGGTACATACATGAATATTCTATCTACCATTTACTTTGAAAAACTTGGGCGGGGGGGTGAGAAGGAGGAGTTGCACCATTCATAAAAAAATATATAAAATGCTATATCTCTGTACCTATGGGAGCTATGATTACAAAACATGGATCTTTAAAAACCTTGGTGATTAGAAGAGAGGGACGATGGAGATGGATGGGACTTCGTACGTAAAGGCATCGAGAATGGGCGAACGAAGTCGCAACTAGGCCAGCTAGTGTATGAATATATATATTAGACCGGGTCAAATTTTTTTGCGGCAAAGAGTATAGCAACAAAACAATCTACGAAAAATTCCAAGAAACTTTGCCCAAGAAACCATGGGTCTAAAATCAATATCGAGCCGCCGTAAATTGCGTTGAAGTTTTGTATGTAGTACTTTAAAATTCAATAAAAAAAAAAAAAAAATTCAAATACTTTGAATAATTTTATATGAAAGAAGTAAAAAAATATTTGAATTTTTTGTTTTTCTTATTGTATTTTAAAGTACTATATACAAAACTTCAATGCAATTTACGGCGGCTCGATATTGATTTTAGACCCATGGTTTCTTGGGCAAATTTTCTTGGAATTTTTCGTAGATTGTTTTGTTGCTATACTCTTTGCCAATTTTTTGCCTCCCGAACAAATTGACCCGGCCTAATATATATGTATACATATATATATGTATATATATATATAATACTTTATTATCCATTTGCGTCATCATAGAACTAGCTACATGCTCCAAGAGCCACTTCGACGCTCTTGTAGTGACTTTAACATGGTTTTTAATGTAATCGATTTTAATGAATCCTTTCATCGAATTAATAAAAAAATTATAGATTACTTGGAAAACATCATTCTGTAAAATTGCAGCGGCTAGTCACAGAGTGCTACTTTGCTATTTTCTTTTAGAACTAAGCGTCCATTGTGCACGCGTTCTTTTGAATTTCAGCATCCACAGTCCATAACTGTGTCAACTCTTTACATCGCTTAGCTGCGGTATCATTTTCAGCCGACCAGAAATACAACGATTATTATGACATGCATCGTTACATCATCCACTAATTTCATTTAGATGGCAATTTATCGTACCAGCTTCCACAAAGCGTTTCATCCAACGCTGTGGCCATACCGCTCCTTCCAGCGCTTTTCGTCGAGATAGTGGTTGCAATGTATAGCGTCCTTCTAGCGCTAGGGTGGTTCTTGAGCACCATTCTCTGCCGTGCCGTTGTTCCTAGCTAAAGAGTTTATTAGAATAGCAATTTAAGGAAACTCTTGCGAGTATCTCTCAAATTGCATATTTTAATAATGCTTTGTTCCGGTACTATTTGAACCACTTTCTTTTTTTTTTAACCACTACTTTCATCATACCAGCTTCCACAAAGCGTTTCATCTAACGCTGTGGCCATAGCGCTCCTTCCTGCGCTTTCGTCGGGATAGTGGTTGCAATGTATAGCGTTCTTCTAGCGCTAGGGTGGTTTGCGATCACTATTCTCTGCTGTGCCATAGCTCCAGGGCAAAGAGTTTAGAAAAGCAATTTAAGATAACTCTTGCGAGTAAGATACACTTATATACATTTGGATGTATGTGTTTTAACAATATATATTTAAATAAACAAATATATACATACATACATATTATGTATATATATATGTATATATATATATGTATATTTATATATATCTATATATATATATATATAGATAAACATAATGCTTATTTAACAAACTATTTACAAATTATATGTTTTGATTGTAGGTTAAACCATTCAATATTCTTGATAATGATGATATCTCTATATATATTGTTACGAAATTTCCTGTCTCTTCTGAAGATAGTTTCAGTCTCTTACAGTTTTCTGAGATCGATCACTGGATTGTGTATCAATCAAAAACACACAATCTATTTAGTTATAAAATGGTTTATTTAAATTACAAACGTTTATTTTTACACGATACAATTGTCTATTTTACTGCTTATTCACATTCAAAATCTAATATTACAACCAGCACTTTATTTACTTTCACTGGCACTGTGTGTACAGCCTTTTCGCTTTATTGCTTAAAATCAAATGTCTTCCAACTCTCATGAACAGCTCCTTTTATACCTGTATGAACGTTCTAGAATTGCATTAGCGAAACATCTGGCAAAATCTCGTTGATTCCCTTGGCTAATAATTTGTTGACATCACTTGGCATCACTGTTTTTATTGACATCTCGAACTGTCAGGCAATTTCGTGAAGTTTCTATTTATTTGTGAAAGTAGATTTTTCGTCACACTGCAGAACTAATTGACCTTCTTTGAACCCTTCCGTATTTGCTCGCAGGTCATACCGAGATTTCATCTTGTCCCTAGCCAATTGAGTACGTCTCCTGATAAGCTCGTGTATATCAGCCAGTTCTTCTCTTTTTCGCAACATGTAATCGTAAGCATGAGTCGTTTCCGAGACAGCGCTTACTCCGTTCTTCAAATCTGCTGGAAGCCTTAAGTCCGTACCAAAAATGGCTTTTGCTGGCGTGACTGTAGTGGTATCGTGTATCGACGAACGATAAGCCATCAAAAAAATTGGTAGACGCTCATCCCAATCTTTTTGTCCTTTATCGACAACCTTTTTCAGATGCTCCTCCAGAGTACGGTTTAAACTTTCGACCATGCCATCGGACTGAGGATGCAATGCTGTGGTACGTGTCTTCTGTATTCCAAGCATGTCACAAACCTCCTTGAAAAGTGCCGACTCAAAATTTCGCCCTTGGTCGGAATGCAACTCAAGTGGAGCTCCATATCGACAAATTCAATTTTTAATGAAAATGTCTGCCACTGTTTTTGCTTCTTGATTGGGAATGGGATATACATCTGGCCACTTACTGAAGTAATCAATTACCACAAGGATGTATTTATTCCCTGCATTGCTGATTGGGAAAGGTCCTGCTATATCCATGGCTATCCTCTCAAAGGGAGCTCCAACGTTATACTGATGCATTTTCCCTCGAGTTCGTCGCCTTGGTCCTTTAGCAATCGCACATTGATCACAACGGCGGCTCCAGTCAGCAACTGTTTCTTGGCATCCTACCCAGTAAAACCGTTTCTTTATTTTCTCTGTGGTTTTTGTTATACCCAGATGTCCACCACTCGATCCATTGTGATAATCCTCGATTATTTCCTTAAATTTTGCCTTTGAAATAACTAGCAGTTTTGAGCGAATTTTACCATCCTCGCTTTCCCAGATTCTGTATAGGCAACCATCATGCAACTCCAAACTTTGCCATTGCGCCCAGTAAGCTTTACAGGTTTCGCTTTCACTTGAGATTTCTTGCCACGCCAGTTTCCTACCCAGCTCCTTATACTTAATTATAGTTGCCAAATCTGTATCACTGCGCTGGTCCCATTGTATCTCCTCATTTGTCCACTTTTCTTCAGGCAAAACATTCAAAAGGCGCACATCAATTGTTCCAGCTTTATTTTCCGTTCTTGAACAATGGCCGCATTCAATTTTACATGGACGACGGGAAAGTGCATCTGCATTTCCATGCTGGCTTCCTTTGCGATGTTCTATGGCGAAATCATAGCTCTGCAAGCGTTCTATCCACCGTGCGATTTGGCGTTCAGGATCCTTAAATTGAAGTACTTATGGAAGTGTTTTACGCATTCCATTACTGCCAGTAACTCTCTCCGAGTTACGCAACAATTCCTCTCAGGTTTCGACAGAATTTTGCAGAAATATACGACGACTTTTTCTTGTCCATGGATGACTTGGGACAAAACCACTAGCCACTCGCATCGGTGTCCAATACAAATTTTTCGCCGGGTATTTTATACGCGAGTACTGGCGCTGTAGACAATAATTCTTTCAGCTTTTGGAATGCAGTTTCCTGTGTGCTACTTCATTCGAATTTCCGATTTTTCTGTGTCAGCTCATGTAGACTTCCTGCGACGTTTGCGAAACAAGGAACAAAACGTCTGTAGTAAGTGCATAGGCCCAGAAAACTTCGCAACTCATGGAGATTAGATAGTCGTGGCCAATTTTTGACAGCTTTTATTTTATCCTCATCTGTGTGTATTCCTTTTGGCGTTACCTTGTGTCCCAGATATTTGAATTCACGCTGGAAAAGTGAGCACTTTTTCGCACTTAATTTTAGTCCAGCTGCCTCCAAGCGCTCAAACACTTCCTCCAAGTTTTTCAAGTGGTCATCGAAATCTTTTCCCATGATAATTATGTCATCGAGATACACTAAACAAGTCCTCCAATGTAGTCCTTTGAGAACTCGTTCCATTAACCGCTCGAACGTAGCTGGAGCGTTACAAAGACCAAATGGCATGACGTTAAACTGTCATAGACCATTCTCAATACTAAAGGCAGTTTTCTCTTTGCCTTTGTTATCTATTTCCACCTGCCAATATCCATTTTGTAAGTCCAGGGTGGAAAACCATCTTGCTCCAGATAACGTATCCAGTGTATCATGGGTAACGGGTAGCTGTCTTTTTTGGTGACGTCATTCAATTTCCTGTAATCCACACAGAATCGCATACTTCCGTCCTTTTTCTTGACAAGTACGACCGGTGAACTCCACGGGCTTTCCGATGCTGCAATGACATTCTCTTGCGCCATTTCTTCTATAAGGCCCGTCACTTCTTCTCTCTTAGCGAGTGCTAGCCTCCTTGGAGGTTGACGAATTGGCTGAAAATTACCTGTATCAATGCGATGTTTAACCACTGATGTTCGGCCATTATTTTCTTCTTTGGACGCAAATATCCGCCAATGCTTTTGCAGAAACTTTTTTGCTTTATTTTTGTTCTGGGCAGACAACTCCTTCGTCCATTCTTTCGTCAATACTTCCAAGGCCGATGATTTTGTTAAAGTTTCACCTTTTGTGTCCTGTTGCTCATTTTCACAATTTATAACAGCCGTAACTTTCTCACAATGCGCTATGGGTGCACCTTTTTGCATCCATTTCGGCTGATTTGTTGGATTCAAAATTCGTACCGGTATTTTGTTGTCCACTCTTGGTTTTACTAGGGTCTTTCCAATAATCAGGTCTTTCTTTAAATTTTTCTTATCTGCTTCCACTAACCACAAATGGCTTGTCCCACAGTCTTCACTTGTTGTAGCCCAAATAATTTCTTCGGTGTTGGGTTCAATTCGACAGCGCTCACTTATGTACACTTGCGATTTTTAAATTTTTTCAACAGCCAATGTCGAAAGGCAACTTTACATTGGCATACCTTAACGTCTTTTTCTTAAGGTCCAAAGTGAACCCGTGTCGAATCATGAAGTCCACGCCAATAATAACCTCATCGGTGATGTTTGCAACAATTAAATCATGTTCCACATTTTTGTTGCCGATAAGAATACTCACTGTAACTTTTCCTACTATTTGCGCAATTTCTCCTGTCGCTGTTCTCAATTGGATCCCATTTAATGGCGTAACTCGTCGTCTATCAAATAAATCACTCTTCAAAATTGAATGCGATGCGCCCGTATCCAAAGTTAGCTCACATGTTCTTTCGTTGATTTTTCCACCGATGATAAGGCTGTTGGTATTCCGGCAGAGCTTCGAAACTAAGACTATGGGGCAATCATAAGTGGGAGTCAGCTCACGCCCCGCTGTACTGACTCTTTTTAGTTGAACGACTGCTCTTCGTTAACATTTTCGCCATCGTTCACCCTATTTTCAATTTTTCTTCTTGGTGAACGTTATGCAGCTCGTTTACGACGTGATCGGCAGTCACGTACCATGTGTCCCTGCTTACCAAAATTATAGCACTTTCCGCTGAAGCTACTGCTGGCAAACGATGAATTTTTATTTTCAGCCTCCACCTCCATCCGACGAGTTTTCAATGTTGGAGGGCATGTCAATGTAATCGTCTCCTGAGTGAGAGCAACCGTTACTGTTTCATTAAATGTTGTCTTCGGGCTCCAAATTGTCTCGCGTTTTGTCTCTGAGTCACGAATGCCGTCAATAAACGCCTCTATTTTGAATTTTTCAGCTACGACGCTTAACTCGTCAGGATAGGAAAGGTGTGCCAATCGTTCAATATCCGCAGCATACTCCTATATGGACTCACCAGAATTCTGGATACTTTTCAACTCCAGTCTGTGAATCAGTTTCATGTGGTCACTGCCATATTTTCGCTGTAAGGCATCCATCACCGGCTTGTAATTTTTCTGCTCCGCCACTGGAACCGTTTGCAATACTTCTGCAGCTGCACCTTTTAATGCGACGATAAGCGCTGCTGCTGCGCTATCGTTATCCCACAGGTTATGAGCAGATGTTGTTTCGAACTGGAGCTTGAAAACACTGAATGGCGTTGTTCCATCGTAAGTGGGTGCTTTAAGCTTCACTGCGCTGATTTCTCTTAGCACTTGAGTTGCTGGTTCGCATATTTTCAACTGTTGAATCCATTTATTAACATTTTCAAGATTATTTTCAACTGTTTCGTTGAAAGATTCAACGTTATCTCGTAACTCAGTCACTTTTGCATCGAGGCCATTTACTATCCGTACGAACAGCCTCCATATTTTGGTTCAATGTGTGCATCTGCGTCTTACCCCTGCGGGTAAGGGGTAAGAATATGCCCGAGGTAAGCATGCCTGTCGTAAAAGGCGACTTAAAGCGGGTGACCAGCCAGGGTGTGCAAGGGTGTAGCGTTGGACAGCGTTGCGCCTCGAAAGAAAAACCCACAAGGCCCGTAACTGGCACTGACAAGGCGAGTCGTTGCCGCCTTAAAATAAGTATTTTGTCGAAATCCTGAAGCGTCTGACCCAAAGTGGGCGGCTCCAAGGTCAGCGTCTGTTCCAGATTGGGCCATTTGGTACAGATTTCGAACCCCCGCAAGAAATATTACCATCTTCCAAGCATACGCGCCCACCGAGTTGAGAGAGAAACCAAAGATGAATTCTACAGCCAGCTTGCTGCAGCTAAAGGGTGTTTTTTTTAGAGGTATAGAACTTCGAATTGAAATAAAACACAAGAAAATCGTTTTAATGTCCATCAATTTGGCTTTATTGGAAGGATAATTTTATGCCATTAATGTTTAAATATGATTTCGGGCATGTGGCCGCCGCGGCTGGCTCGAATAAAGCCAATTCTACAGGTCCAATTTTCAACCACTTTTTCGAGCATATGGGGCCGTATGTCGGCAATAACGCCACGAATGTTGGCTTCCAAGTCCCCTAACGTTTCTGGTTTGTTGGCGTAGACGAGCGACTTCACATATCCCCAAAGAAAATAATCCAATGGTGTCAAATCACACGATCTTGGTGGCCAATTGACAGGTCCATTCCGCGAAATTATGCGCTCATCGAATGTTTCCTTCAATAAATCGATTGTGACGTGCGCTGTGTGGCATGTAGCGCCGTCTTGTTGGAACCACAACTCATCCACATTCATGCCATCCAATTCGGGAACAAAATAGTCGGTTATCATGGCTCTATACCGGTCTCCATTAACGGTAACTGACTCTCCAGCATTATTTCGGAAGAAGTATGGCCCAATGACTCCACCAGCCCATAGATCACACCAAACAGTCAGTTTTTGTGGATGTAATGGCGTCTCAAGGGTCTCATGTGGATTCTCTTCACTCCAAATGCGGCAATTTTGCTTGTTGACGTAGCCATTCAACCAAAAATGAGCCTCATCACTGAACAAAATTTTGCGATGAAAATCAGCATCGAGATCAATCTCATTTTCGGCCCATACACCAAAATCACGACGCATTGCATGGTCTCGCGGCTTTAATTCTTGCACAAGCTGGATCTTGTAAGGTCGCAAGCCAAGATCTTTGCGCAAAATCTTCCATAAAGTTGATGGACAAAGCTCCAATTGCTGTGCACGGTGGCGAATCGATTCATTCGGGTCCTCTTCAACATTTTGCTCTACAGCGGCAATTGTTTCTTCGGTGCGCACTGTTCGACGTCTCTGCGGATGCGTATTATCACATAGAGTAAACGTTGTGCGAAAACGATCCATGGTTAACCGAATTAATTGCTCTGATGGACGATTATGTCGACCATAAAATGGAAGGAGCTTGCGGTAAACTTCGCGAACTGAACCATTATTTTCGAAATAAATTTGCACGATTTGCAAGCGTTTTTCTTTTGTCAACCTGTTCATGATGAAATGGCAAACCAAACTGAACATAAATGACATTAGAGTTGCCAGATTTGACCACAAAATGCCAGTTTTATCTCTATTCGAAAAACAAACCTCTAAAAAAAACACCCTTTATAAACAGTGCTCACAAGAACGGCATCCTAATGGTTATGGGCGATTTGAATGCCAAAGTAGGCTCAGAAAACCTTAACCTTGAGCACCTGATGGGAAGACATGGTTTGGGTGCGAGAAACGACAATGGAGAGCTTCTCATTGACGCCTGCAATGCAGCCGGTCTTGTCGTTGGAGGTACGCTATTCCCACACAAAAAATGCCATACAGCTACTTGGGTGTCTCTAGACAACATCTCTGAAAACCAAATCGACCACTTCTGCATTAGCAGAAAATGGAGAGGGAGTCTTCTGGACGTACGAGTAAAAAGGGCCGCTGACATAGGCTCCGACCACCATCTTCTCGTCGCGGTCATTCGACTAAAACTTGCCGCTATTAAACGTCCCAGCGAACAATCTGTAGCAAAAAAATTTGACGTGCTTAAGCTAAATAACGACGAGATACGCAGATCTTTCGTTAAAGGACTTAAAACAGCTCCGTTCGATTGTGGTGGAAGTACTGAAACATGGAGGGCAGTTAAGACGGCGTTCCTTAACTCCAGTGAAAAAATACTTGGGTTTCGACCCTCGAACAAGAAGCACTGGATGAGCGAGGAAACGTGTGGTCTTGTTGAAAAAAGAAGCGCGAAAAAACTGAGACGACGCTAAAACTAGAGCGCAAAAGAACGTCGCCGAAAAGGTCTTTAACTCTCTCAGTAAAGAAGTCAGGCGATCGTGCAGACAAGACAAAAGAAGAATGTATAACAACCTCGCAAGCGAAGCCGAAAGAGCTGCAAATGCTCAAAATCTCAGGCAGCTTTACGATATCGCCCGCAGATTATCTGGCAGAAAACTCCAACAGAGCCACCCTATCAAAGACAAAAATGGAAATCTCCTCACGGCGGTTTTTAAAAAATTTCAACTTTTTGAAATACCACCCGCGATTTTTTTCGGGAATAGTGTTGGGGGACCCTTCTAGTATCAGAATCCGGGAACCGCGAAATCGAACGTCCAGCCGTTTTTTTTTTTTTTGACATTTTAGTTTTTTAACGATTTTTGAGAATGTCTCGGATTTATATACATATTATGTACACATATATATGTATATACGTACATACATATACTTGTATATGTATATATGTGTAATATATATATATGTATATATATATATATACATACATACATACATATAAAAGGTATCGTTTCCGCACCATTTATTTTTTAAAAAAATCGGTTTTTTCGTATATAAAAAAACACAAACAAAAACCGGATACAGCAATAGTCACTCCAGATGTGATTTTTGATGTTTAATCCGAATCCGGTCTTAGAATTGCTCTATTACTTCTGGACTTTGAGATATCCTTACATAAATGTTTAAAGGACACCATTTTTTTTCCTATTTTTGAAGTTATATAACAAGATAAGGTAATATTATGCCGTAAAATCTGGTATGACAGTTAATAGCCCTAGTTCTTTTCTTGAAAACTCAATCAAACCGATAACGATATCTTTTTTTTATCGGAGATATCTTTGCGTAAAATGTTGAAAAAGTGCAAAAACACGATTTTTGGCTATATTGGATGTTATATACAGGAGTTTCTATTACCAGAAACATTTGGTACTTTCTTTTGGCTTTAAATTGAGCTACCAAATGTTTATCTGCAATATTTTTCTGCAAAGTTATGTTAACTTTAAAATCACACCATGAAACTCAAAGTGAAAAATCTCGGTTTTCGGCTATATTTGAGGTTGTATACAGTACGGACGAAATTCGTCTGCTCTTTTTTACTAACCGAAGCAATTAAAACCATTCTTTATCTTCAAAATGAGCTAACAAGAGGTCTCTTGTAATAGTTTTCTTAAAAGTTATGACTATTTTAAGACGACATGTTGCAGCAATACGTATGTAAGAAATACTCGTACACTATATTTTAGTGGCACCCCTGTGAGTTTGCACTTCATAATGTAATTTTTAATTGGTCATAACTTTGTAGAAGAATATTGCAGATGAACATTTAATAGCTCAATTGAAAGCCAAAAGAAAGTACTAAATGCTTCTTGTAATAGAAATGCACAGAAGAATTTTGTGTGTCCTGTATATAACATCCAATATAGCCAAAAATCGTGTTTTTGCACTTTTTCAACATTTTAGGCAAAGATATCTCCGATAAAAAAAAAGATATCGTTATCGGTTTGATTGAGTTTTCAAGAAAAGAACTAGGGCTATCAACTGTCATACCAGATTTTACGGCATAATATTACCTTATCTTGTTATATAACTTCAAAAATAGGAAAAAAATGGTGTCCTTTAAACATTTATGTAAGGATATCTCAAAGTCCAGAAGTAATAGAGCAATTCTAAGACCGGATTCGGATTAAACATCAAAAATCACATCTGGAGTGACTATTGCTGTATCCGGTTTTTGTTTGTGTTTTTTTATATACGAAAAAACCGATTTTTTTTAAAAATAAATGGTGCGGAAACGATACCTTTTATATGTATGTATGTATGTATATATATATATATACATATATATATATTACACATATATACATATACAAGTATATGTATGTACGTTAGGCCGGGTCAATTTGTTCGGGAGGCAAAAAATTGGCAAAGAGTATAGCAACAAAAAAATCCTTGGAAAATTCTAAAAAACTTTGCCCAAGAAACCATGGGTCTAAAATCAATATCGAGCCGCCGTAAATTGCGTTGAAGTTTTGTATGTATTACTTTAAAATACAATAAGAAAAATAAAAAAATTCAAATTTTTTTCACTTGTTTCATATAAAATTGTTCAAAATATTTGAATTTTTTGTTTTTTTTATTGAATTTTAAAGTACTACATACAAAACTTCAACGCAATTTACGGCGGCTCGATATTGATTTTAGACCCATGGTTTCTTGGGCAAAGTTTCTTGGAATTTTTCGTAGATTGTTTTGTTGCTATACTCTTTGCCGCAAAATAATTTGACCCGGCCTAATGTACGTATATATATATATATGTGTACATAATATGTATATAAATCCGAGACATTCTCAAAAATCGTTAAAAAAACTAAAATGTCAAAAAAAAAAAACGGCTGGACGTTCGATTTCGCGGTTCCCGGATTCTGATACTAGAAGGGTCCCCCAACACTATCCCCGAAAAAAATCGCGGGTGGTATTTCAAAAAGTTGAAATTTTTTAAAAACCACCGTGTCCTAACATCCGCGGACGACCAACTAAAGAGATGGAAAGAGTATTTTTGTGATATACTAAATCCCATGTCTACCACATCCCCACAACCAGAATCACCAACTCCAACTGCCGCAGTGACTCGCAGTAGTAGTCAAATACAAACACCACCGCCTACAATCGATGAAATAGTGAAAGCTATCCAAAGCATGAAAAACAACAAGGCCGCCGGTATAGATCAAATAACAGCTGAACTGCTAAAGGCATGGCCCATAACATCAGCTAAAATTCTACATCCTCTGCTCACCAAAATATGGAGCGAAGACCGTTTGCCAGAATATTGGCTACATGACATGTTAGTCAAACTGCCGAAATAAGGTGACCTAAGCGAGTGCCGAAACTATAGAGGCATTACCGTGCTCTGAGTACCATCAAAAGTATTGACGAAAGTGCTTTTGAACAGGGTAAACGAAAAACTTGATTCGGCCATTCGAAAGCAGCGGCGGAACCGATCGTGCGTGGATCAAATCAACACCCTCAGAATAATTTTTGAACAATCATGCGAGTGGCACGCTGCGCTTCAACTTGTCTTCGTAGACTATAGCACTGCCTTCGACAGTGTCTCCCGAGAAAACATCTGGGTTTCACTGCAACGAAGAGGTATTGCCGCAAAGGCCATAAACTTAGTACGTGCACAATATGAAGGCTTTAAATGCAGTGTGTTACACAACGGGTTGTTGTCACCGACATTCACCACTAATTCAGGCGTACGGCAGGGGTGTCTACTATCACCATCACTCTTCCTTATCGTTCTTGATGATATCCTAGATAAAGCTCTTAATAAGGCCAAAAGGGGTATCCAATTGAATTTTACCGAACATCTGGAAGATCTCGACTACGCTGACGACATCTGCCTCTTATCGTCTAAACATTCAGATATGCAAAGCAAAATTGAAGACCTTGTCTTGGAATCACAAAAGGCCGGCCTAAAAACGAACGTATCCATGACTAAAAGCATGAAGCTAAACGCAAACAGGAATGACATCACGTTTAGTGCTGGCAGTGATGACATCGAAAACATCGATAGCTTCACATATTTAGGCAGCATTATCTCCATGGATGGTGGAGCAAAAGAGGATATCAACTCAAGAATAGCAAAAGCAAAAGGCGCGTTTGCTCAACTGAACAAAATATGGTCTTCATCCATTATATCCACTAAAACGAGAGTGCTCATATTTGATTCGAATGTGAAATCGGTTTTGTTATATGGGTGCGAAACATGGCTTGTTACTGAACAACGAACGAACAAGCTGCAAGTATTCGGCAACAAACGCTTAAGGCGTATACTAAAGATTTGGTGGCCTCGCACTATATCAAATGCCGAGCTACATCAAAAATGCAATCAGAGGACTATAGCAAACCAGGTCAAGCTGCGCAAATGGGGATGGATTGGTCACACTCTCCGGAAACCACACAGCGAAGTTTGTCGCCAGGCTCTTGATACGACAATTCTAAGGCCAGATTCGGATTCAGCATTGCAAAATACATTAAAAATAACTATTTTTATATTTGTTTGTTGGGTTTTTTTTTTCTGAATTTTTTTTATTTTATATGGGATATGTATTTTTGCGATGTTTCGCGGGGATGATCAGCTACGATTTCGGGGTTTGCATTTTTCAGACCAATAAACTAATACAAATGAAACCCCATTCACAGCTTTTCTCCACATATTCAAAAAACCTATCGACTGTTCAAGAGCACCGTGTGCACTATAAGCTATTTCCAGAAAAACAAAAAAAAATTAAAAAGGTCTAACTTTGTGAAATTTAAGTTTTAACTAGTAAGGGTGTAATTTTTGGCCAGGCCAAAAAGTAAATACCCTACACTGCAGTATTTTAAAAATTTTGCTTATATGGGAGGTGCCACGCCCTCTTGTCCGAGTTCACTCAGTTTTTGTACAGAGTTTGCATTTATAATTATTAGTGTCTGAGTGAAATTTGGTAGGATTATCTCAAAAAACTCTTTCAGTATAGCATTTTGAAACATTTGCTTATATGGGAGGTGCCACGCCCATTTGTCCGATTTCACCCAATTTTTGTTGGGAGCTTTTATTTATAATTCTTAGTGTCTGAGTCAAATTGGGTTAGAATATCTCAAAAAACACTTTCAGTATAGCGTTTTGAAGCTTTTGCTTATATGGGAGGTGTCACGCCCTCTTGTCCGAATTTGCTCAGTTTTTTTTTTAAGATTTTACATTTACAATGCGTAGTATTTAAGTGTATTTTGGTTGCATTGTCGTGAAAAATACTCCTTAAATTGTATTTTGCATATATATTTTGTATAGGCGGTAGGCGTGTCCATTGACCGATTTTGCTAATTTTCAATCCCACGAGCTATCTTTGACGATGGAGGCAGTGTACTAAATTTCTCTGCGTTACAAACGGAAGGATAAAGTGAATATACCCTGGGTGTAGGGTATAAAAATTTAGATACTTTTTTTCCAAATAAAAAAAAAAAATATGTTTTCTTTGAAACTCCAAAAATACATTTAAAAGCTCATTAAATGAAGTATAAGTTCAAATGCATTAATTATTTTGTTACTTTTTAAAACTGTCAAATAAATTAGTCAAATTTTTAAAGCCCTCTAGCTCGTTAACCGCACTTTATATTGTAAAAATATTTCGTACCAGGATCGAGGACATATATAGGTATAACATTATCAAATAATACTAAATTCGGAAACATTCAAATTTATTACCTGTGCGGCTTACGTGGAATGTCCTATATATATGTTTTGCACGTACATGAATTTGTTTAAATTTCACTGAATTTTGCAAATATCGAATCTTATCAAAAAAAAAAAAATCTGCAAAACTGGACCCAATACTTATATTTAATGTCTGTGGTTCAATTAATTGCTTCATAGCTGATTAAAAATAAAATAATTCTGTTTGACTTCACATAAATCTAAGCGAATTTATCATGTACATTCGAACTTTAGATAACTGCAGCAACACTCTTCAGACCACCAACATAGCGAGTGGCTTCCATACGAGTTTGGAATTATAATTAAAAATTAAGCAACCAATTGCCTTTTAGTTCACAATTAATGTTTCATTTTCTTCACCCCGGACAATAGTGCTTTCTCTTGCTCCAAGTCCAAAGAGTGGAAAAAACAAATATTTAATGGTATATCAATACACATTTATTTCTACCTTTTTGAAAATAACCGCACTTTCATTCTTATTCTTCATATTTCGTGTTACTCCAAAATTTCTTCAAGTTTCCTTCTCCAATGACCTTTCCCACGTGAAATTTGATGCTACCACTTTTGAATTCCAATTAAGAACTTGATGACATACCTACTTTGTTGGGCGGTTTCTATAGTGAATTCTATCCACCATTTATTATGGATATCTAGCTGCAGTTTAAACATTGGAAATAATGCTTGCTGAATAGGTTAAAACTGTAGAAGTTTTCAATGTCATCTTCAAGCGTCTGAATGGCTTCAATTTAATAATTTTGGTGGATGCATCTATTTTTGAGCAAAGCTTTTGCGAACTTTTTAGTTTATTTTGCATAATCGAGATCGTTTTTAAAGGAATGACCAACATCGACGTTTGATCAAATTGTTCGTGGAAAAGGAAAATAAAAGTTTTCAGTTTTGGTACTTACTCACAGTACCAAAAATCTGTTAAGTCTGTTTCAAGGCGCAATGATTTATTTCAGCATCCTTAGTCATAACTTTCATTAGTTCGACACTATGTATTATTTGATAAGAATTTCACTGAATATGTTTGTGCAAATGTCTATAGGCCATCATAAAAAACGAGTGCAATGTGTACTCTTATCATATGAAGAAATTTTTACAAAAATTTTATGAACAGCATGTGGCATGCATTAATGAAATAAAATATTTACACAAATTTCTTTGCATTTTATCAACTTTTAATTGTGGTGCGTTTCATTTATTTGTTGCCTCATAAGCAAATTCAATACATCGTAGGCCAGGCCAACGACGTTATCGTCCGCAGTGTCGCTGTTTTTAGTTAGAATCATCTCGAGCATCCTTGGCGTTGATAAGTTTTTCCAAAAATTTGCACCGTTTATTACATATATATTTTTGTTTAGTTTTGAATAAATGGAGCGCATAATAACCCAAAGTTAACATGTTTCCTTTTGGAAATTTCTTTTAGACCAACCTAATTAAAGCGAATGAGCGAACGAATGAGCAAACACCAATGCAATGTTGCCAGATGCGTAGCTCTAACAACTCAATTCTCTTATGCAAAATCTGTGTTGTCAACTTTGAAATTTAAAAATGCAACAGATCCGGTAGAAATAACGCAAAAAGAAACAACTCTAAATTCTGTTTTACTAAAAAACGTTTCATAAAGTCTAAATTCTTACATGAAAAAAAATTGAATACTTATAATTAAGAAACCAAATTATATTTAGGGTATTTCTTAAAACGCGTTAATGCTTCTTAAAGCTAGTAGGAGCTGTCAAAATCAATAACAATTTAGACAGTTAACGAGTTACGAGGCATTTATAGTACACGTTTAAAGGAATACCCTAATTAAGGGGAATACCTTAATTAATGAGATTCCTTTAAACTCATAAACAATTAGGGTATTCCTTAAAACGTGTAAATCGGTACGAATTTGAAAGTGTTACGAGTTTTTCGAGGCAATTACACGTTTTAAAGAATGACTTTACTGAAAAACATGGAAATTTCCGAGATTGTTTTCATGGTCACACCTTTTTTAAAACGTCAGCTGTTATATAATTTGAAAAATATTCAATTCAATTGTAATTTTCAAAACAAAAAAAAAAAAAGAGAATCCCCTTGTAATTATAAGATTGAGATAAAAAAAAATTATTTTTGCTTGAACTTGCAGCTAATAAGTTCAAAACAAATCTATTGAATTATTTTCATAGCTTAAAAAAATTTAAGGCATTAGTGCTATTTCACATGGCAGGCAAAATAGTAGTGCAACTATTTTGTCTGCATCATGTCTGTATAACAGACATAATAAACTATAAAAAAGCATTAAAACTTTCAGGTCATAGTGAAATTCATAGTCTTTTTAAAATCATTACGTATGTATTATAAAAAAAAAAAAAATATTATTTTCTACATAAGATCTTTTAACTAGCTTTTGGTAATTAAACTATGGAAAAATAATATTGTAAGTTATCTTAACCTCGCCAGTCAAAAAAAAAAAAAAAATTGTTAAATTTAGTGCTAAGTTGCATGGTATAACAATATATTTACTGCGTGTGATACATGTCACTTTTTTAATAACTTATGATTTTCATTGTATGAAAAAGTTAAGCAGTTAATTTTCCTATTTTGAAAAGAAAATTTGATCGCATATATAGTATCAACAATTCTGTTGTTATTCGCTTCAGCTTTTGAGGGACCATTACAAAACGTCATGAGTTTAATGGACAGTTCATTATCTTTTTCGTTCACCACATTGTAGGTACAAAATTGATTTTAAGTCAATTGAAAACAAATTAAATTGTATAAAATCGGAAGACGTTCTAACATTTTTTTTAAGACTCATAATACAAAAATCTGGGCGAAACTTCAGGTTCTGGCAACACTCACACGCCAGTTCCAATAGCACACAGAAGTAAATAAAAAACAAATCAACGATGACAACCAGTGTTGCCAGTTTATGGGATTTCCCCCTAGATTTGGGGGATTTTAAAAGGTCTAGGGGGCAATCTAGGGGATACATTTTTTAGGGGATATGTTCAGGGGATTTTTAAAAGGTCTAGGGAAATCTAGGGGATACTTTTATGTAAATGTTAAGAAAAATGTTTTAAATATATAAAATTACATTATAGTACATGTTAACAAAAATATCTATATTTATAAAATGTATTGAAACAACATTCACTTCATTTTGAAATTTAGATAATTTTCTTTTTTTTGTTACCAAAACATAAATGTTCCATATTTAGGGCAAATTTTGTTAAAAGTCCAGAATTTGGGGGAAATTTCGTTATGAAATTTGAAACTTTCTTTTTTTTTTTGGTCGCAAAACATAACATTTTCCGAAAAATATGTAATCAATTTCCATGTTAACACTTGCTTTTGTCTGTTGTTGAAAAATTGCAAAAATGACTGTTTAATTAGTTCAATATAAAATTATCAAACATTTTCCATTTAGGGGAAATTTCGCTAGAAAACCAAAATTAAGGGGAAATCTCGTGCAATCTGGGGGAAAATAGGAGAACCTACCTGGCAACACTGATGACAGCAAGAAAACAAGAAGGCAGCACCATGGTACAATTATATACTTAGGTAGCGCCAAAATGACAGAATTCGTTACTTTTTGGTCTCCGCTTTGCTCGTTTTGACAATGAGTTTGTTAATTTTGACAGAACTAGGTAGCAAAAATAAGATGAACAAGAAAGGCCCCCTCCGACGCAGGCGCTACCTTGATAATTGTATCATGGGCAGCACATTCAAAATTCAGAAAAGAACTAAAGCCACACAAATTGCAAACAATGCGCTGTGCATTTGAAAGTTGGGCTCACAAAAGCCCGTTTTACACGAATGATATATTCATCAATATTCAGCGATGCCAACTTCACTCATTTTGTCGTCAATATTAAAATGTATGTAGATTAGTGCTCCAAATTTTGTATGGAAAACCCAAGTGTTAAAATGTCAAGGCGCAACTTTTCTGAACCCGTGTATCCTGCTGATTACAAAAAGTTCTTTGGAATCAAAAAAAGAAATTGCTATTAGATATTCCACAACGAGCTTGAAGGGCTCCCGGAAATAACGCCATAGGAAATAAAGCCAGAAAATTTTTTCGAAATATTTTTTTAGGAGCTATATTATTATTATGTATATTATATTATTCAAAAGCTATTTCTTTTGAACGAGACAAGGTATTTGCAAATTGAATCTTTTTAAGAATTCTTTGAGCAATATTTTGCATCAAAAATAATTAATTTACTCTTCGCCAATTTTTTTTAGCAGCACTTTAAACTTTAAATTTTGTTAATTTTTTGAGGTATTTGCACTTTCAAGAAGCGATTTTTTTCTTATTTTACTCTAGCAATTTTTTTTAAATTTCTATATTTTTAGGTATTAATTTATCTATCAAGTGACTGCAACAACTAAGCCATAAGTTTCACTTTACTTATAAAAAACTGTAAAGTTTAATCAACTTTGGTCGCAAAAAAAAAACTTTGAGTTTAATATGTTCATGGTGAAACAGAAACAACAATCGTAATTTTCGATGTATTGTTTCATGAGAATTCTAAATCCGGTCTCAGAATTGATCTATCTCGTCGTACGGTTTTAGAGATATCCTAACCTAAAAATGCAAAAAAAAAAAACACCTATGTATTTTGCTATTTTTGAAGCTGTTGTATCACGACATGGTAACTTTCAGCATGTATTGAATCGATATCTCTTTGTTCCTCCGAAATATGGTAAGCTGAAATAACAAAAAAAAAACGTGTTTTTGCACTTTCTAACTATTTAGGTTAGGGTATCAACGAGAATCAAAAACTAGTAAGGGTGTAACCTTTGGCCTGGCCAAACATTCAATACCCTACACTGCAGTATTTTTAAAATTTTGCTCATATGGGAGGTGCCACGCCTTTTGTCTGAGTTCACCCAGTTTTTACTGAGAGCTTGCATTTATAGTTCTTAGTGTCTGAGTAAAATTTAGTTCGATTATCTCAAAAAACGCTTTCAGTATAGCGTTTTGAAGCTTTTGCTTGTATGGGAGGTGCCATGCCCTCTTGTCCGATTTCACCCAGTTTTTACTGAGAGCTTGCATTTATAGTTCTTAGTGTCTGAGTAAAATTTAGTTCGATTATCTCAAAAAACGAATTTGGCCACATTTTTCTCAGAGCTTGCGCTTACAATTCATACTATTTATGTGTATTTTGGTTGCATTATCGTGAAAAATACTCAAAAAGCTGCATTTTGAATTTATTTTTTGAATCGGCGGTAGGCGTGTCCGTTGACAGATTTCGCTCATTTTCAATCCCATGAGCTAACTTTGACGAAGAAGGCTGTGCACCAAATTTCATTTCAGCCAGCCAGCCAGCCTGCCAGCCAGCCAGACAGACGGACATGGCTATATCGACTCAGGTGGTGACGATGATCAAGAATATATATACTTTTCCTTAGTTGTTATGAAGGTTTTCTAACCAGTGCTTTTTCAATTGTAAATTAAAACTTAAAAATTACAATTTTGTGCCGACGTAGTGATATTTGTAAAAAAATTTTAGTTAAAAAAAAAAAAATTTTTAGTCAATTGTCATTAACTTATTTAAAATCAGTTTTAAAATTAAAAACATACAGTAAGTGTAATATTTATGAAATGTTAAAATTAGTGCACAATGTTAAATGTTAATTATTTTGTATTGTTTTTTTAGAATAAAAAATTTGTCTTGCCCTTAAGATGTCAGAAAATAACTGACGAAACGTCGGCACAAAATTGTAATTTTTATGTTTTAATTTACAATTAAAAAAGCACTGGTTAGAAAACCTCCATAACAACTAAGTAAAAATCAAATTTAACCCATCTTATATCATATATACTTTTCTATATCTGTCACGCCTCCTTCTCAGCGTTACAAACGGAAGGACAAAGTGAATATACCCTGGGTGTAGGGTATAAAGATATCGGTTTAGTCAAAATTTAGTTTTAAAGAAACAGACTGGCACTTTCAACCACTATAGCACTTTTTGTGGCTGAAAGTAACCTTGACTTGTAATATCATTTTAAAAATAGCTAAAACGGTGGTTTTTACACTTTTGTGTTAGAATATCAGAAAAACCGTACGAGATAGAGCAAATCTGAGACCAATTTCGCGATAAGCAAAAATAAATACATCGAAAATGCCTATTTTAGTTTCTTTTTGATTTATTTAATATTATTTTAGATTCCTTAGAAGATCTACGAAAACAATCTGTTTACCTATTTTGCCAAAAATAACATGGTTTCGATTTGCGAGTAATGTTGTTTTACTCAGGAGATTGGGAACTAATGATTTTATAAAAAAAACGGTACTTTAGGTCATCCCATTAAGATATCTTAGTTAAATGCCTTGAAAACATTCAAATGAAATTTTTTTAAGGCAATTTTAATTAAACTTCATTGTTTTTAGTGAGTAAAAGTGTTACTAATAGCTTAGTTGTTGGAATCATTTTAAAGATAAGTTAATGCCTAATCATAAAAAACTAAAAAAAAATTCGCTAGAGTTAAATAAGAAAATCGCTTCTTGAAAGTGCAGATACCTCAAAAAATTAACAAATTTTTAAGTTTAAAGTGCTGCTGAAAAAAATTGGCAAAGGGTAAATTAATTATATGCAGAATATTGCTCCAAGAATTCTTAAAAAGATTCAATTTAATTTGTGCACATCCCTTGTCTTGTTCAAAAGATATAGCATTTAAATAGAAAAAAGTACTCAAAAATTCCTAAAAAAGCACCTTCAACTTCAAGCTCGTTGTGGAATATCTAAACGCATTTTTTTTTTTTTTTTTTTTTTTTTTTTCAAAGCATTTTTTGTAATCAGAAGGATCCAAAGATTCAGAAAAGTCGCGTGCACCTTGACATTTTAACACTTTTGGCATTTGGACCACTCTAATGTAGATTGATAGTAGTTGATCATCTTAACACTCATCAATATGAACACCAGTTTGTCCGAAAACAAGATTTGACTTTCAGGTTTCGTTTCTAGTCGGGAAACGAAACTGAAATATTATTTGACATTGCCAACCGAACTTATTTTTGTTGGTTTTTTACAAGGTGTTGTTCAAGGTAAATAGCATATATATTTATGTACCAACTTTTATAATGATAGCTACTATAGGCGTAAAAATATAGCATTTTGAGTATTTTTACTGTAGGGGGGGTGCAAATCCCTTTCGTTCAATCCCTCTTAAGCTTTTCATGCTGCATAGTAGACACAATAAATATCCATGTACCAAGTTTCATAATGATAGCTGCTATAGGGTAGCTGATTAAAAGTGTTAACAATTCAAAAGACTATATTTTTAGTTTCCATGCACAGATTTTATTGATCAAACGCTATAATTGTTGGGAAATGTTCAAATTTTAAGAATCTACTTGAGATTTTCGATATGGCCACCTTTGGCCTTAATTATGGCCCGTAGACGGTCGAAGAACGAGTCGCATGCTGCACGAATTTGATTTTGTGAAAGTTTGCGCCATTCTATTGAAGGGCCACTTTTAGCGCATCAACGCTCTGGTATTTTTTAGTCAAGACCTTCCTGTCCAACATACTCCAGATTGAGAAATCCAGCGGATTCGCATCAGGCGAATTTGAGAGCCATTGCTGAGCAGAAATGAAGCTAGGAACGTTTTTTTCTAACCATTCTTGATTCACACGAGCTTTGTGTGACGGTGCCGAGTCTTGTTGGAATGTCCATGGCTTGCGACCGAAATGTTTGCGTGCCCACGGTAGTAAAGCACCCTCCAAAACTGATTCACGATACACCTGGGCGTTTAATTTGACGCCAGCGGCCAAAAAAAACGAGTGGTGAGCGCCCATCAGCAATCACTGCAGCCCAAACCATCACATGCGGTGGTGCCTGCGTCCTGGTGGCCAAACGAACATTCAAATTTTCGTAGGACCTCTCTGTCAAGTAAACCCGATCATTTTGTTTGTTTACGTATTGCTGGATACAGTAATTTTTCTCATCAGAGAAGACAATTTGTGACAGATTTCCGGCGGCGTGCAAGCGCAACAACTCCTTGGCTCTATCGAGCCTAACTTTTTTTTGAGCAGGAGTGAGATCATGCGCCTTTTGGAACTTGAGGGCCTTTAGTCCGAGCTTGTTTGACAATATGTGTTGCATTCGTTCACGCGATATTTTCAGCTCGGCAGCCATTTGTCTGCCACTGCGTCTCGGATTTCGCTCAATTCTGGCCTTCACCTTTCGAACCATTTCTGGTGATGTTGCAGTTATTTTCCGACCACCACCATGTCGTTTGGCAACGCTGCCGGTACCATTGTAACGTGTTATGGTCCAATACACAAACATTTTATTCACTTTTAAATGTTTCAGCTCACGAACAATTGCTGGTTGCGATTTTCCAGCCAAATAAAGAGAAATCACACTATTACGTTTAAATTCCATTTCGAAAATTTTTTATTTTCAATAAATTGACGCGCAAATGCTTTTGATTACTTGATGACAATAGAATGAACTAACATCATGCCAATTTTTAGACAGCTGTCATGTTCCATCTGCCAGATAAGTCTATCTGAAGTTGGTAACAGTTCGAATCAGCCACCCTGTAGATTCATAGTTTCTTTTAAGTCAAATTAAAGTGGTCAAATTTTGGCCGCAAGGCGAACTCTAGTCTGACGAAAATCTCAAAAACATTAAATATAAATTGTATAGTAAATTAAAAACTGTCGTCTGTATGAAAATGGAAAAAAAATAAGTGGAGAAACAAATCAATTGCTTATTTAATGCAGATATTGTCGTCCATCAGGGTCAAATATTAATACATAATAGTAAATTAAATAGGTGCAACCGATTTTAATTTTTAGGGATATACCCACGCGTTTTCTTTCCAATCACCAAGGATTTTATGATCCATGTATCAACTTTTATAATCATAGCTCCCATATGTACAGAGATATATCATTTTATATATTTTTTGTATGAAAGTTGCAACTCCCCCTTCTCTCCTCCCTCCCCAAATTGTTCAAGGGGAATGGTAGATAGAATATACAACCATGTATGTACCAAGTTTTATAACGATATCTGACATAAGTGAAGAAATATAGCATTTCGTATATTTTTTGTAAAGAGGATGCAATTTTCCCAACCTAATATCCCCCAAGTTTTGCATTGTGAATAGTAGATACATTATGCATAAGTTCAACAACTTTCATAATCATAGCTTGTATAAGTGCAGAGATATATCATTTTTTATACCCTACACCCAGGGTATATTCACTTTGTCCTTCCGTTTGTAACGCACAGAAGGAGGCGTGGCGGATATAGAAAAGTGTATATATTCTTGATCACCGTCACCTCCTGAGTCGATATAGCCATGTCCGTCTGGCTGGCTGGCTGGCTGGCTGGCTGTGGAAATACACTTTTTGGGAAAACTAAGCAAGATAATTCAATGAAATTTGGTGCACAGCCTCCGTCGTCAAAGTTAGCTCGGGGGATTGAAAATGAGCGAAATCGGTCAACGGACACGCCTACCGCCCATACAAAAAATATATTCAAAATGGAATTTTAGGAGTATTTTTCACGAAAATGCAACCAAAATACACATAAATACTACGAATTGTAAGCGCAAGTTCTAAAAAAAACAAGGCGAATTTTGACAAGAGGGCGTGGCACCTCCCATATAAGCAAAAGCCTCAAAACGCTATACTGGAAACGTTTTTTGATATATTCGAACCAAATTTGACTCAGATACTAAAAATTATAAATGAAAGATCTCAACAAGAATTGGGTGAATTCAGACAATGGGGCGTGGCACCTCCCATATAAGCAAAAGTTTCAAAATGCTATACTGAAAGAGTTTTTTGAGATAATCCAACTAAATTTAACTCAAATACTGAAGACTATAAATGCACCCTCTTAGCTTAAACTACACGAACTCGGACAAGAGGGCGTGGCACCTACTTTATAAACAAAAGCTTCAAAATACTGCAGTGTAGGGTATTTATTTTTTGGCCAGGCCAAAAGTTACACCCTTACTAGTTGTATTTTTTTTTTGTATGGGGGGTGCAACCCCCGTCCCCCTCAGCAGCATCTCACCCCCTTAAGAACCTTCTACAGACCATAAGAAACAGTTTTAAAAAAAATTTGTGTAAATCGACCGTGTAGTTTCCGCGTCCATAAGCTACATACGGACTCCATTTCATTTTTATATGTATAGATATATGTATATGCATGTATATATATAAGGCCGGGTAAAATTTTTTTTATATATCTGTGGACTTTTGACAAAACAACCTTACTCGATTTTGCCAACTTTTCAGGAGAGCAAAAAAACAACTTTGATGCTTCTCTGTTTTTTTTGTTTATGAATTGGAACAAATGTTAAAGTTTTTTATCATAAATGAACACTAAACCAATATTTTCCATTAACTTTTTTTGCTCTAAGGTCAATAGTATTTAATAAAATTGAAATAAGATGGTTTCGTCAAATATTTTTTATTTAAAAAATACTGCTTCGTTCCATAGAAAAAGTAACTTATTTTGAAGAAGTGCTTTTGTGAAATTTTTTTTGCCATTTAACCTGTATCTTATTTTGACTTAAGGTATTTTGTGAAGAAAAAAAGCATTTTCTTATATCGATTTAAGTTGTTTTGTGAAAAGCATTTGTAAGTTTTTTGTTGTTGCAAATGCTTGAATTTTTTAACCTATTTGAGATAAGATGTTTTGGCAAATGCAATTCGAAATAAAACATCGAGATAGGTTGATTTTCGATTCTAAATCTCTGCAACTAAAAGTCATAGAGACATGGCGATTCCACCAAAATAAGCGTATTTAAGTTTAATGTTTATGATATTCAATCATCTGCGGTTAATTTATAGTGACGTTTTATGTATTCCTGGAGAGGTGCTTCAAGACAATCAGCAAGAAGATTTTAGTAATTATAGTGAATTCCTAGCAAATTTCAAACAAATTATGACTGACTTAAGACCACCACTAGCAACTAATCATTCCACTTCCAAACCATTTGTGCACAAGGACCTAGAGAATTGCACGCAAGTTTGGGTTCGAGCAGAAAGGCATAAAACATTAGAAAATAGATACACAGGTCCATTCAAGGTGTTACAAAGGCCACTCAAATATTTCAAAATTATAAACGGTTTAAGAACAGATACGGTTTCAATTGATCGTTTAAAACCGGCTTTTATTGAAACAGAAATGAATATAAAAAATTATTGTTGTTGCTAAAAAAAAAAAATAAAAAGGGAACGTTTAGCCTGCCCTAGGTTAAACTAGGAAGCTGCCGTAACACTAAAGGTCAAAAGGAACACTTTTTTGGCCAAAATTCATAACTCCTATATTATCAGGGTGATCAACTGAAAATGTGGTTTTTATGTTTACTTTAGACGAAAAGAACAATTTTGACAGAAATCTTAATCCTTGTGCTGCCGGGTCAAAAATGGCACATGCCAAATTTTTCTAAAATTTCACAAATTAAAAAAAAATGTTTTTATTTTGCATTTTAATATAAGGTTAAGATATATGTAACGCTTAACTGATCTTCACTTTTTAAAGCTAGATTATTTAAAATGTTTAAATAAATTGAACTTAAAATTTCGGTTTCTTCAATTTCATCGATTTAGGGTAATAAATAAAATAAATATATGCAGCATCTGTTTGTGGCACATTATTTTAAGAGATAGTTATCGTTATTAACTTTTTTACCCGAACAACGCCGGGCAAAACAGCGAGTAGTTATACAATAAAGTAGTAGTATACGTGTTTGATACCGTGTAAAGGTGGAATTAGCCAAGAAGTAGTTTCGTAACGTATTCACTTAGCAGGCTTTTTGATGAAAATGGTGGGTCACACGATAAAATTTAAATTTATTAGAATCTTTTTTGTGAAGAATTACAGGTTCTACAAATAATATTGATTTATATTTACGAAAAAGTAACCGTTTCGGAAATATTCGATAAAGTCGAATTTTTGCGTTTTTTGCGGTTTTTTAAGAATATTTCCTAAACTGTTACTTTTTCGTTTATGCAAATCAAGGTTATTTGCAGGACCTGTAATTCCGCACAAAAAATATCCCGATACTGTTTATCATGCGACTCACCATTTTCATCAAAAAGCCTCCTAAGTGAAAAGTAATTGAAAACACACGGATTACGTAACAGGCCTTGTTTTGTGCTCCAAGTGGTTCATAGCTATGCTAAAAGGGGTTTGGGTGAGGGGGCGTCGTATATGGATAGATGTTTTGACTATCAATTAACGTGCAAAAAGTGGGGTGGATTGCGCAAGGAAGTGTTGCGTCCGCCATACAAACAAATTACTTTACTTTAATGGTGTCAACCAAAACCTTGCAGTTTTTGCGGGAATCGGAAATGGAGGTGTTGCATACAAAAAAAATAGGACTTTTCTTGCAAGATATATTTTATTACTAAAATTTTTATTGCTTAAGGGGACATTCGCCTTTGTAATTGCAAACAAAAACACTTTTATTGACAAAATTTCTTTTGGACATTGTTATATATTGTCCAAAATATATGAAAAAAAATTTTTTTTATTATTTTTAGTTTCCCTTGGCTGCTGTAGAGGGCGTCATCCAAAAGTTACTTTTCAAACTGGTAGGAAATTTTTCTCCGAATCTACTCGACTGATTTTAAAAAACCAAAAAGCATTCGATTACTCATTAAAAATATTGAACAATAAGCCTCTGGAAGTTTTGAAAAATAACCCTCCCTTTTTTTTACGGGACATTTTTTGAGGGTAAGTCCCTCAATTTTTTCGCATTTTTTATAAATATTCATACAAAAACTTCAAAACATAAAAAAAGTATGAATTTTAGAGGCTTATTGTATAGTTTTGAGTCTCAAAAATAAAATCCATTTTGAATTTTTCAAAAATCTGTTGCAGGAGGTCTACAACCTACAACATTTCCTACCGTTTAAAAAGTGACTTTTGGATGACGCCCTCTACAGCAGCCAAGGGAAACTAAAAATAAAAAATAAAAATGTTTTCATATTTTTTAGACAATATTTAACAATGTCCAAAAGAAATTTTGTCAATAAATATAATTGTTTTTTCATAATAAAATTTTTAAAAAGTGTTTTTTGTTTCAATTACAAAGGCGAATATCCCCTTAACACCAAAAAATTATCCAGAAAATCTAACGAGAACTTTCAACGCATGGGGCGTGGCACCTATAGAAATGATACAAAAGATTTACGAATTTACGATTACATATAACTTTTAAAAAGTGGAAAATGTAAAACTTTTTTTTTAAAGAATTGTCCGAAAACATTGCTTCAATTCTAAGTGAAAGGCTTTTAAAATTTAATGGCATTCTTTGGCACTATGGCTGAGAACTGTGATGATGGTTAGGTTAGCGTGGCGGCAAAACTGCCACACATAGACTTCAAGGGTCCATAGTGATACCACAAACTCTCTTATTAAAATCTATTCATAAACTCTGGTCCTTTCAGTATGATGTTTGTTCAAACTGAAGGATCCTGTCAGTACAGCGAATCTTTTAATGTCACTAAGGTGAATTTTAGTGCGTTCCTTAAAGAAGTTGAATAACGGTTGGCCAAAGCATTTTAGGCTAGTTCTTGCCAAAGCAAGGCAGAGACATAAAAGATGTTCAATTGTTTCTCTTCTTCAGGTTCGCGACAGTTTTTGCACCATTTGTTAGAGACTATGCCCAATCTAAAGGCATGATGCCCAATTAGACAATGACCAGTCACAACTCTGGTCAACAAACTGCACTCACTCCGCGTCAAGGATAGCATATATTTGGAATATTCTGCTTTCTTGAAATGAGGCCAAAAGTGCTTAGTTAAAGCGCTAGTAGGGGATTGTTCCCAGCGTCTGTTTGATACTGTTAGCATTTGCGAGTTCTTCAAAGAGAAGAAATGTTAAAGAAGGGCTGGAATTTTAATAGGTTGTGCTTCTAGAAGAGCTCCATTTTTTGCTAATAGATCTGCCTTTTCATTTCCTAAACTTTTGCAAAGCGATGGCACCTACTGTAGAGATATCTAATTTTTTCGCTGAGTTAAGTTAAAGCGGTATAACATTGATGAACTGTCTTTGATTAAATAGTCTGATTTTAAGGTCTTTAACGACGTACAAAGCGATTTCCTTATTGTTTTATTTTTCTTTAAGGTAGTGACCGCTTTGTTAATCACGAAGATTTCCGCTTGAAAAATAATGCATTCATCTGGAAATTTAAATGATTATTCTTCGCGTAAGTTGAAGACATAGAAACCTGCTCCAACCCCATTTACTGATTTAAAGCCATCTGTGTAAACGTTTATAATTTCAGCTGGATCGTCACCTCGAATTCCAGAATTTTCTAGACGGGAATGTGACCGAAAATCTTTTCTCCACAGTAATAATACTCTGGATATTACCTATGTTACTGTGCCCATAAGGTCTATATTTGAAGCTTCCCAATTCTTTAAGACTAGGTATAGTTTTGAAGGCCACTCCTTTGGCGAAAAGATCGATAGGCAACAAAAGAAGTATATCGTTTAAAGATTCTGAAGAGGTGGACCTCAGGGCTCCAGTGATGCCGATGCATAAAAGACGTTGTAATCTGTCTAGTTTCTTTTGTATGTATGCTGTGCTTAGCGCTGTCTACCACACATGTATTGCGTACAATAAAATTGGCCGAACTATTGCAGTGTAGATCCGATTTTCCAGAATTTTTTACAAGCAAGGAAAGCACCATATGCCTTATTTATACGGTTTTCCATATTGGGTTTCCAGTTTAGTTTTCGGTCTAGAACTGTTCCTACTTTGTGTTTCCTTGTGAATAATATCAATTCTTTTTTTGAAGGATTAACATTAAGCCCATTTTTTAAAGCCCATTTGCTAATTAATGCGAGAGCACTTTGTAGAAGTTCACTCATTGTGTCTAGAAGTTTGCCTTTGCCTAGAATAACAATGTCATCAGCGTAGGCTACCACTATGGCACCCCTTTTATTAGGTACCCGCAAAACGGGGTTCATTTCATTTCATTTATTTGATACAATTTGTTAGCATATAAGAATACAAGTTCTTTTAAATGCAAGTATCCACATAAATGGTGATAAAACACCTCCTTGTGCCCCCATTCCCCTTTAATAACGCGACTGCTTAAGAGTGTTTTAATCCATTCTCGAGTAGGACGGTTGACGCCTGCTTTAGTTAAAGCTTCCAAGATTGTATTTGTGCTTACGTTGCTGAAAGCACCCTCTATGTCCAAAAAAAGCAGCAAGAGTGTATTCCTGGAAATGTAGCGCACTCCCTATAGTTTGAACAACTGAGTGAAGAGCTGTTTCCACGAATTTTTCTTTTTGGTAAGCATACTGACAGCTTGAGATAGAGTTTGGTGCCAAGTTATCACTAATGTAAGCATCAAGAATTTTTTCAAAAGTTTTTAAAATAAAGGAAGTTGGGCTTATAAATCGAAAGTCTTTGTCTTAGACTTGACTGGATTTTCCACATTTGGGTATGAAAACCACTCTTGCCTCTCGCCACGGCTTTGATACCATATTAAGCCTTAAGCAATCTGAAAGAGATTGATAAGGATTGTCGTAAAACATTTGCCAGCATAGCTGGAAACAGCCCATCAGGGCCTGGCGATTTATAAAGGCTTAATGATTTAATTGCCCGCCAGACTCTGTCTTTTGTAAATATACTAGGGCAATCTAAAGAAAAATTTTGTTCAAAGTTCGTAATACTATAGGTGCCGAATTTGTAAGACAGCCAGGAAAATAAGTGCTCAAAAGAACGCTCATCTGCAACCCACGCAACGTCTTTCTGGATTAATACATGCGAAATTTCTGTTTTGGATAACATTTTACGCAGCCTGGCAGCTTCAGTTGTACTTTCTACTTTAGAACATTGCTCCTGCCAGCTCAATCGTTTAGCTCGTAGTAGAATAGTTTTGAAGTTCTTAAGCTCACGTCTATATTCACTCCAAGCGGTGTATGTGTTCACCTTGCGAGCTAATTTGAACAGGGATTGAATTTTCTTCCTTTTTTTCAGCAATTTAATTGTTCCACTATGGTGGTTGTTATTTTTTAGACGCGTATTTAACTGGGCAAGTAATATGAAAAGCTTTAAGTAAAGTAACCGAAAGTGTTAAATTTAATTCCTCAGCCTGTTGAATAGTATTAACTGGAGTAATGTAAAAACTATTTATTTATGGTCAGAGAAAGAGGCCTTATTGAGAATATGCCAGTTTTCAAGTTTAAAGTTGTTCTTTTCAGTAAAAAAGGTCAAATCTAATACATTTTGGCTTAATAGGCCAACGAATGCTGGTTCATTACCGCTGTTACATAAATTAGTGGTGTTTAAATAGTTGAGAAGAGACTCAACTCTGCTGTTGGTATCGCTACTCCCCCAAAGGGTGTAGTGTGAAGATAGCAATTTCGATTTCAATATATACAATATAAAGATATACGTGCTCATACATTTCCGAAATTGTTTAATAAGGAGTGTGTCATTACAAATAAGTACACGCGTTTATACTTTTTTTCATAAGAAAATAATTTAAATTTTTTTGATCGGGATAGCTTTGAAAAACATGTGAAATACTATTTTGCATCACATCTTATTATTTGCGAATAAATGGTTAGTGAAAGGAAAGTGCTTGATCAAATTATAAAATTTGTTTTAAATACTTTTGAAAGAATTGCAAAGGATGTAAAGTTAGCCGACATAAGTATCCCAGGTGGTACAAAATTTTCAGCCAAATTTTAACACTAACCACAAGCAAGGAACGGACAGAAAAATAGGTTTGGTGACCGTATTAAGGCACCTAGTTTTTGCTCAAAGCGTGCATTAATAGTTCTTAGTATGTAAGTTAAATTTGGTTGGATTATCTCAAAAAACTCATTCAGTATAGCATTTTGAATTTTTTGCTTATATGGGAGGTGCCACGCCTTCTTGTCCGATTTCACCCAGTTTTTTCTCAGAGCTTGCATTTATAGTTCTTAGTGTCTGAGTAAAATTTAGTTCGATTATCGCAAAAAAACGCTTTCAGTATCGCGTTTTCAAGCTTTTGCTTATATGTCAGGTGCCACGCCTTCTTATCCGAATTCGCTTATTTGTAGTGCTCATGTGTATTTTGGTTGCATTGTCGTCAAAAGTACTCCTAAATAAATTTGCATTTTGAATATATTTTTTGTAACTAACTTTGACGACGGAGGCAGTGTACCAAATTTCCCAAAAAATTTATTTCCACGCACAGCCACCCAGCCAGACAGACGGACATGGCTATATCGACTCAAGAGGTGACGCTGATCAAGAATATATATACTTATCCATATCTGCCACGCCTCCTCTGCGTTACAAACGGAATGACAAAGTGAATATACCCTGAGTGTAGGATATAAAAAAGTGGTTACCATTCTGAAGAAAAATTCTAACCTTCCAGTAAGAAAAACCGCTCAACTAGCAGATTGCTCCGAGTCATTTGTGCGAAGAGCTACAGGGGAGGCTATGCTAAGACCTACAAAGTTCAAAAAGTGCCGGATCGGAATGTTCAAAAGAATTTTGAAGCGAAAACAAGAATTAAAAAACTTAATAAAGATTTTGTACGTTTCGTTATGGAAGACGAACTTCCGTCCTCTCCTATTTTTGACAGCTCCTTGGTCAGGAATTTTATGTTGCCATTGCTAGGCAGTACAGCGAAATATACACCAATGAATGCTTGCAAAAGAGGCTTCTTGGCAAGATCTTGCTTCATGCAACTACAGCAAAGCGGCTCTTGAGTGGTACCAGCAAAATAACACAGTTTTTGATCCCAGAGAAGCAAACCTGTCAAATTGGGGTAATCTCCGGCCAATCGATAGACATTGGGCTTTTGTCAAAAGGCTATTAAAGGCAACAAAAAAGGCATCCATGGACGGCTTGAGTTTACATTTTGTCTCAAAACCCAATTTGATTTAAACCAAACTTTTCTTATTAAACTTACATAATAATCTGTACTTAAAAATTGGAGCAAATGCCTTCATAGATGTAGCCATCGGAAGATCGGGATATAGCTTTTATGAAAACTGGTATAAGTTCGGAACCCCCGAATGCATTTTATTAATATACAGTGCCGAAAAATAAAATAGCACCACTGCTGCATTTTATCCGTTTAGAAACAAAAAAAATATTTCGTGTCGCAATTTTTTTTTACATTGCTGTAAATATGTCACACAACATGTTCACTTTCCGAGAGAAACAGTTTTTTGCTGATAGTGATAACGGTTGATTTAAAATTATGCGTTATTCAGAGAAAAGTGCAAAATTGAAGGAAAAAAATAATAGCACCGCTCACAATTCCGTTGAAGAGCACATTAGTTGAATTTATTAATTTCGCCCGTGTACAAGTTAAAGTATCTTTGTTTAGTTTTCATTAGTTTTTACGCAAATTTAATAGTAAACCCATCGTTTAGGGCACAAAATGGGTCGCGGAAAACATTGTAGTGCTGAAAAACGAGATTTGATTCGAAAACTTATTTCAGATGGCAAAACTTATAGCTATGTGCGTTTTTCTGTTGGATGTTCAAACAAAATGATACGCAATGCCATAACTTTTCAAGAAAAAGCTGAAACACGAGGACGGAAACGCGCCATATCGAGGTTGCTTGAAAGTCGGTTGATCCGCGAGTCCATGAAGGAGCCTTTTAAGCCAGCAACTGAACTGAAAAAGGAACTCAATATAGCTGCAACGGTGCAAACAGTTCGTAATCGTTTAAGAGATCACAATTTAAAAGCCTGTAGCCCAAGAAAAGTTCCACTCCTAAGTGCGAAGCATGTAGCCAAACGTATTGCGTTTGCAAAAGAACACCTGAAATGGCCTATTGAAAAATGAAGGAACATCTTATGGACAGACGAGAGCAAAATTGTTCTGTATGGCGGAAAAGGCTCTCGTTCATACGTCAGGCGCCCTCCGAATGCTGAGTACAATCCTAAATACACATGTAAAACCATTAAACATGGAGGGTCAAATATAATGGTGTGGGCTTGCTTTTCGTATTATGGCGTAGGGCCAATACATTGGATACAATCAATTATGGACCAACACGTTTACGTTGAAATACTTGAAAAAATTATGCTACCTTATGCAGAGTACCAGATGCCTTTGTTGTGGGTCTTTCAACAAGACAACGACCCCAAACACACCTCCAAGAAAGCGAAGAAATGGTTCAGAGAGCATTCAGTGAACGTCATGGAGTGGCCTGCGCAATCGCCAGATCTCAACCCTATTGAGAATTTGTGGGCTGATGTCAAAATAGCAGTTGCTGCTTCCAAGCCAAGCAACAACCAATCACTTTGGAACGTGATTAAGGAGTCCTGGAGCCAAATTCCGCTAAGTCGATGCCAGAGTTTGGTTGATTCAATGCCAAAACGTTGTGCAGCCGTTATTGCCAATAAAGGTCACGCAACTAAATATTAAAACTGAAGGACGATATCAGCTGGAATAGCTTATTATGGCAAACTTATAAAACAATTCATTTTCTCTAATTTTTTTAACCTTAAGTGCACTTTGGAATTGTGGTGCTATTTTTTTTTTCGCCTTATTTTTATGTTCTTACCAGATTTGTTTAAATAGTTTTAAAACGGTAAATAAAACCATCAATATTTTTACCATACTCTTTTATTAAGCTTTTTTGCTTTTAAAAAATATGTTCACATGTTGTTTAAACTAACAAATAGAATTACAATGCCCTCGGAAAGATTGTTGGTTACGTTGGTGCTATTATTTTTTTCGCAGCTGTAGGTGTCATATGAAAGGTATTTTAACTGGCTACAAAATCGTGTTTTAAATCCGAGTCATACTTTTCGAGATATGTCAAATTTTCCAAAATTTTGACTAGTTTTTATTTTTAAAGCACTATTTTTTCAAAAATTGTCTTATTAACCTATAGGTTTTGTGACAAATTATGGAATCCTTATCAATTTCCATCCATTTGATATACAATTAATACCTACCTAGTTTCCTTCATAAGCACATTTTTTATAGGAAAAGTAAACCAAATAAATTTTTATGAAATTTAGCAAAACATTACTACACTTTTGTATGACATCAATATTATTAAAATCCATCAAGGGGTTTCGAACTTATACCGGTTTTCATAAAAGCTATATCCCGATCTTCCGATGGATATACCTACGAAACTGAACATTTGCTCCGCTTGTTGTAATTGATTCCTGAAGCCCTACTTGGGCCCAAAAAAAAAATTTGGGTTTTACGACACAGACAAACCTGTTTCGAAATTTAAATTCATTCCCAAATTACGCCACACGTCTGGGCAAATTTAATAATCAGATCATTGGTTTAAGCACAGCTCGATAATTCATAAATATTGTGTTATTTAACTTTCAAATAGTATAATAGTCAAAATATCTGGTGTTAAAAATAAAGGCGTTACACCTACAAATACTTACTATGCTTACAATTATTACTTTTTAGTTAGAAGTTTTTTGTACCTGGATTTTTTTTTTCGTTTTTGACAATTTTGCTCATTTGACAGCTGCGAAAATGTCAAAACTTGAATGCATATACTATTCACTCGCACAACGAATTTCACAATCGCACTTCATATAATTTTTCAAACTATATAGTCATCTCACTCGCACAATTTATAAAGAAGCTATTTCCCCCTTCATTAATGTGCAATAACTAGTAAGTTACGGGAATATGCACTCTTGAAACAATACGTAGAAGGTTGTACACAGTTTATTCACTCGCACTTATACACACTAAATATATACACATGTTATAACAATCTTCCACATACTTCGTTCGACTTTTTCACGACGCAATCCATTCATTCGTACCTTGGTAATTTTTTTTTCAGTTCGTTGACGAGTTTTGCTCTTTGTGTGGAAAATTTGTATGGCTGATGCGTCGTAGATACGAAGATTTTACATCTTTATCCAACTCTTCTTTAATAATATGTTCAAACAATTAAGGATAAATATTTGGAACATATAGAACGCTTTTATTAAAATTTTTGGATGGTAAATTGACAACTTAATGTTTGTATTAACAGGAGAATCGTTAACAATTTCACGACCGTCTTACTGCGTGCCAAACTTGTGCAAAGCAGTTAATCGCGTAATGGCGGACGACGACGAAGCAGAGGTCTACGCCGCGCAGATTACCCGACACGCACACACACTGCCTAGCCACACCACAGTCTACAGCAGTGTTCCATTGAAACAATTCGAGCAGGTTTATACATGCCATTTTTAGTACTGTCAGGTAGTGCTTACATATCGGACGAAAAAGTTGCACAACTCTTTCTCATTTGTGCTAGCATGCAATTATTGAGATTGTAAAAAAAAATTTTAACTGCGTTGTATGGCTTTGGGGGTAAAAAGTAAAACATAAAAGGGGCTCATTCAAACTACGAAAAACTGTACTTTTCCGCATTTTGTGTCAAATTGGCAACTTTGTGTGGAGACTTAAGGGCCGTCCCCACGTACAGTCATACCTGCGCATACCTAGTTCGTGCAAACTAGAGAGTTTGCGCATACTTTTTTTATCGCGTTCACACGACACAGGCAATTGTGCAGTTTCAGTATACTTCATTTTCACAGCAACATGACATCTAGCAAAAATTTTATTTTCATTTGAATTGTTTGGCTTAATTCCACTTTATCGACTGTTGTTGTTTTTTTTTTATTTTTTTTTTTACCCAAATGGGGCTCTGAAAATTAATCACAACGACAACAACAACAACCTCTGAGCGGATCTTCTTTCGGAGATATAGCCATCGGAAGATCGGGATATATCTTTTATAAAAATCGGTATAAGTTGGGAACCCTTGGGTAGATTTTAAAAATATTGGTGTCATATGAAAGGTATTTTATGAAGCTATACAATTGCTTCACAAAGTTTTTCAATTTAAGTGAGTTTTCGAG